>JAOTQY010000050.1:10363144-10374040 GCA_026413445.1 Dolichallabes microphthalmus
AAAAAAAAATTTTAGTGAGAAGAAAGAAAATTTAAAAACTTTTACATTTGCATAATATACAAGAAATAAGATAATGAAAATAAAATAGAATAAAATAAAAATAGAAAAAAATTAAAGATAATACAAAATATATACAGTATATAATAAAATTTTATAGTAAAATGAAATATATGTGAAATGTAATGTAGAACAGTGTACAAACCTTCACGAGAATGAATGAAAGCATGGTACACCAGTCCCTTTAAATTAGGAAGTTCTGAAGAGGTTCTGAAGGCAGCATTCATAAAGCACTATGGTTTGACACTGTAAAAACTTCTTGAGTGTCTGTAGAACATCTTTAGAACCTTAATGTATTCAGAGGTTACTGAAATTTACCAGTGTTAAAACCTCTAGAAGCAGTAAAGCCTTGGGAACTTTACATCATCTGTAGAAGCTCTTTAGAACTCTTTTTAGAGCCACTCCATTCAGAGGACAGCGCTATCCGCCCCTGACTGGCTGTAAAGCCGTGATTAATGTGGGAGCACTAAGTACCTCCCATCCCTCCCCTCGGAGAGCTCAGCCAATCAGCTCTCTCTAGACCTCCGGCTGTGAGAGGTTACAGCATCACCCGGGAACCGAACCAGTGATCTCCGGATGATAGGGCGAGCGCTTTACCACTGCGCCACTCGGAGGCCCCAAACCTTAGTGTCTTTAGATCAACTTTACAATCTTACTGTCTATGAAATATCTCACGATCTTGGGCATAGGACAATTTTAGAGCCTTAATGTTCTCAGAGATTATTGAAATTTACTAGGTTTAAAACCTCTAGAACCTTTACCTTAGAACCTTTTGAACCTTAGCAACTTTACACTATATTTAGAAGCTCTTCGGAACTTGGATGTCTTCAGAATGTTAATATTTTAACAGCTTTACTGTCTTTCAATCCTTTAGAACATCTTAAGAAATCTTTTTAGAGCCATGGTGTCTTTGGACTGGCTTCAGAACCTAATAATACCAATAAAACCTAAACAACTTTGGACACTCTCAAGAAACTTCTACAAACTTAACATCTTTAGAACACTGCCTTTAACAACCTCGATGGTCTAAATTCTTGTCTTTAGAACCTCTGTGTCTTTAGGACAGTGCTTCTCAAATAGGTGCGCGCGCCCCCCAGGGGGGGCGTGAGGCTCCGTCAAGGGGGGCGCGTTTGACCTCGGGGAACATGATTCTTTTCTATTTTGATTTTTTTACTGTTCTAGAATAAAGTGCAATACCACTCCACTACATTAGGATTAGGGATGGGCATTTTTGTTCATATTTCATTTCGAGTAATGGGAGGTTTAAAAAACGAGTACTCGATTAATTGGGGGTGGGGTTTAAGCAAGGGGCGGGGCGTTAGCGGAACCGTAAACAGTAGACATTTAAAAGAAAATACCGGATGTGGCGAAGCTGAAGCGGTGATTTCAATATGCGGTCTCCTCCACGTGCAGGAAGCGTGCAGGATAGCGCGGACCGCCGTGTTGCCGGAGAGTCCTTCCTCCTCCAAACTCTCCGTCACCGGTGGGGTGGGGCTTTAGCGGCCATTTTCGCTCTGTGCTCCGGTATTTCTCAAATTTTTTACCGCATGTTCTCACATTTTAGAGCCTGCCAATCGCTCGGCACTTTCGATCATCGCTAATGCGTTCGAGTACTCAGTTAATCGAGTACTCGTGCACATCCCTAATATATATATTATATATATTAAAAGAAATTACAATCAAGCTGCATGCTCTTAAACTCCTTTTTACACCTCTAAATCTTCATAATCATCTCTTAGACAAAGTACCTAGTCAAATACAGTATAGTAAAATAATATAATAAAGAACAGTTTGCCTGTTTGCTGAGCGGTTTTATTCTAACCTAAGATTTTATTCTATTGTGTTTAGAATAGAATTAGAATATAAAAAGATAATAAAATAATGTGTGTGAGTGTGAATTTCTTTTTTCTTTTACTTTAAGGATAGGTGTGTATTTGTATGTATGGGAAATATGTGTATTTGGGAACACCTGTCTTAAAGTAAACCAAACATTAAATATGATTTTTTTATTTTATTTTATTTTTTGTTACATTTTTTACTGTTCATTTGTTTTCATGCAAACTTACAAAACTTTATAACATACAATCTGCTGGCAAATGAAGGAGACTGAGTGTGTCTGCATTATGTAATGGATGATCCATGTGTGATGACAGAGAAAAATGTATGGAAAACTTTTTTTTTTAATCCACCTGGGACAATTTCCAGTTAATGTTAATGTCACACTTTAGTACAATTTAGTGCAGCCAAACCACCTAAGCGAATGTGCTTGCACAGTGGGAGAAGGCCAGACAGGAAACCCATATACGAATAGGGAGGAACATGGAACTTCTCACAGACAGTAACACGAGATCAGGATCGAACTGAGGATCTTTTCAACAGCCGTACGCATCTCAACCGCGCTTCACAATATCATGTACCCAATATACTCATTTTATTAACAGCAGTTTTTGAGTCAGAGGCCCTAATGTATGTTTGTTCTATTGATCTGGTCAGTAATTTCATAAGCAAATAGATCACAGATATACACCAGGGAAAGTTCTCCTTTGCAGTGTGCAAAAATGTAAGGCTGAAATGATTCCTCAAGTAACTCGAGTAATTCAATTAAAAAAAATGATCGAGGCAAAAGCTTCTGCCTCAAAAGTTCTTTTAATTAATTTTTAAAACTTACGTTATGTTTTGCGCAATTATTTGTTTGGCGTGACAGCGCGCTTCCGGATGCAAGCCACCAGTAAACACAGAAGAAAAAGAAGAGCTTACGTCACCCACAAAGCAGAACGAGATGCAAACAGTTAGCTGTGCATTGAGCGATAAAATTATATTAAAATTTATTTTAATGTGTGCCTTAATTTCTTTAATACTTAAAGTCATTTGAAATACACTTAATTAATCTCCGTCAACTTTAAGCTATTCCTCGTATTGTGAATAATGACAATGTTTATTTTTTGATAAAATGCTGTATGCATTTAAAAAATAAAAGTAGATTTTTCTAAAATGAAAACCAGTTAATCTTCGTTTCTCTTATAAATTTTACATCACTGTTTAATAAAGCAAAAGAACATTTGATCCGATTACTCGATTAATCGATTACATTTTTGGTAGAATACTCGATTACTAAAATATTTGATAGCCACAGCCCTATAAAAATGTTTAAGAATGAGTATTTCACAGAGGTATCTACTGAACAATTAATAATGTTAGTGTAAAAATTTGATAAGTTAGTGGGAGTACAGAATATGGTACAGTACTATCTTTAATATCACATTGCATTTATTGCATTCCAAGACAACAACAAAAAGAAAAAAAGAAGAAGAAGAAATAAAAAAAAAAAACAGTTGCTCCTTTGTTCTTATTGGTGTGGTCTGGTCAACCATGTGATTAACAGAATATAATGTTCTTAATCATCCATATTTATGAATCCTGTCATATATGAAGCCAGGAGAGGGAGTCTATTACAGTGAAATTATCAGGCCTTAAAAGGGTTTTAAACAGATGAGTCTTAAACAGTCCCAACAATATGATAAAATCCAATGTTCACTAAGTAACTTAAGTGTATTTGTAGTTTCACCAAACGAAATATCGTTTGTTAACAGTAGACCTTGGTTGATAAGTAATACTGGATTAACAGTAAGCATTTAATTTAATTCCTGGCACATTCATTCAGCATTCAACCGTGATGCACTCACAGATAAATGTGGCTTAGCCAATCAGATTTTAGAACTATTTCTTTCAGAATATGAAAAAACACTTATTGTGTAATAATTTGTTATTTCATAACCTACCTCAAGATATACCACCCAAGGCATAACCAGAGTGGCCACCAGCAGGTCAGCAACAGCCAAGCTCACGATAAGGTAGTTAGTAGTGGTCTGTAGAGCTTTCTCTTTGGACACGGCCATGCAGACAAGTACGTTTCCAAAGACGATGACGAAAATGAGCAGGGTGAGAAGCATTGCGTAATAATTGTACTGATATTTTCTGCCTCCATCCGTAGTGTTGAGGCTGTTAAAGCCATTTTTGAGGAAGCTTTCATTGTAAGGATACTCCTCCAAGACTTCCATCAGCTGTGAGTGTTTGAGGCCAAGAAGAGGCCCTAAGAACACAGAGAGAATAGAATTAGTTATGGTTAAGGAGAAAAAAATGGTTCTTTTCATACTAAATAGCTTGTCAGTTAATATAACGGTAATCCTAAAATTCTGGTTGTCTAGGGTATATTGTTACTCACTGTCACAAAACCACTCCCTTGTCCTGGACATTTTATTGTCATTGTTTCTTGAAAGCTATACTGTATATCTCGTCCCTACCTACTGTGCATTCTGTCCAATGGTACATTCATCAGCTAAATAACGGAACCATGCTTTGTGGGCTTTGAGACAGCTCCATTAAGTATCTTAATAAACCACATGCATTCCCTATTGTGTAGGAGGACCTTTTTCAAAATCAGCTCATTTAATTGTTATTTAATACTGTGCACTCAAGCAAATCCCAGTGCCATTTGTAAGCGCTGCATGTACTGTCTTCATAATGAGAAAATGTATAGAGCAACAAGATGGAAATTGGTTTCAATAATGTGCAATTGCCCAGATTTTTGCATGATGAAAATATCAGTTGACTTCAATTTTCTGTCAATAATTCATCTGGCATTAAATAATACCAGAAAGGCTCATCGATAGCATAATACAGAGAATATGGGGAGAAACAGACAGACAGACAGACGTCAGCATACTGTACATGAAATACAATTAAATATTAGTCATCATGTCAGTAAGGCTTTACTGGCAAAATATCAAACAAACCAACAAAAAAGTTAAAAAATTTTGTTTTAGTCATATGCCCTTTTTGGTCATTTCTACTTTAACCTCTTGCTTATTTAAATTTCTCCTCTAAATGTAATTAATATGAAAAGAAAGGAAGCTTGTGTAATTATACCATCTTGTTCATGTTCATTACATATACTCTATTTTACATGTGCCTCCTCAATTACATATAATGACATCATATGAACAAGTCAGCAAAGTAGTCTGAACAACATCAGACAAAATGAATATCAAATCTAGTGGGAAATTCACATGTTTTAATAATTTAACCCACCTACGTGTGTGCACACAAACAGACACACACACACACATCGATACACACACGCTTGCATGCACAGGTAAACATTAATGGAAACACTGCTCTGTTGGAATTCTTTGCAAAGGTAAAGTGCAAGGTAATTCATTTGATTTTTACTTTATATTTTGTATTAATTATTTTTACTTTATGTTTTTGGGTTGTGGAAATTTGCTTTGACACACAAGTGTTTTGATATACAAGCATGCTTCCAGAGCGAGTTATGCTTGCAATCCAAGGATTGACTGTATATGAATTCACAATAATATACATAAAAGTAACGACTTTTGTCACTCATATGATAAACACCCTTTTACACATACATCATTCTGAGCTATAAACAATTTTTTTTTATTAATAATAAAATAGTATGCTCTGTTTGGGATGATTTTGCAAAGCTAAAGAAATAATGTTTGCTATTAGGCAAAATAATTCATATGTCATTTATTAATGTTAATCTAATAATTTTAATATGACAATGGCTATATTGGACAGGTTGTTTTGTTTCCTTTTTGTCTAGATTTATTCAGATGACCTATTTTCAGATGCAATTTTTTTTATTTCAATTTCTCATCCTGAGTTTCTAATTAAATCAAATATTATTAAGCCTGAGGAGCAAATAAAATTTTTTACATGCCTTTTACAGATTCTGTGGAAAAGAAATCTGTCATGTTAAGATGCACTTAACCCTTTTCTCAAGGAAGCATACATACACAATGATATGCTAACACATTTCATGCAACATCAACACTTAGTTACACCTTTGTTTTAAGCTGAGGATATGCTTCCCAGAAATATTGAAACAGAGAAAGCAGTTTAAAACAGGTCAGCCTAATCGAACCTCACTTTCCATAATGCTTTGTTTGATTCTGTGTGGATGCTATTATAATGGCAGGAAGTAGAAAAGAAAGAAATGATGGAGCTACTCATGCTCAAGAAAAAGTCCACGGGTCGCCAAAGATCAGCAATCTTTCAATTTTAATGAGGGTTAAAGAGCACAAGATGCAACATTGGATAATCAATGTAAAACCTTGTGAATTAATTATGAAGCTGCAGTCAATTAAGTCCATGATGATAGCAAGTTAAAAAAATATTTTTTAGGCTGTTTTATTTATTTATTTAGTTTAAAGGCCTGGGTTACGATGAAGTATTTTTTAAATTTTGATTTTGTTCAAAAAAGCCAGAAATGAATCCAACATGCACGCATGAAAGAAATGAAACTTAATTCATTATTTTTCTGCTTTGCATTATTTATGGCAAGTGTCCCATAATGCATGTCCTCATTTAGACCTCATGACATGAGATGGTCTGTACTCATTAAGTAAATTAAATAGTATTGCACTTTTTGTTATTGACCTATGGTAAAAGATTTAGCTCACAAATATGAAAATTCCATTTATCACAAAAATACAAACATAACGTCAGGGCTGTATTGACCATATATTACTCAGTCTAGAGTAATATATGGTCAATACAGTAAAGATCTTCCTCATGAAGAAGTAGCAAATCCCTAACTACAGCTATAACATAAACCAGTATAATAGAAACCCTATAAATATCTCACTTTTTGCTGTTTTTTGTTGATGGTTGTTTTTTCCATGCTGTGTACAAATTCAAATATCTCAGAGACAGCTTTGCTTCTTGAGACCAAGTTGTCACAAATCACTTTCAACTGATCATCAGAAATTATAAAAATATATTAAACATGAATTAAATTGATTTGATAAAGGCATTCTTAGACTCATGGTTATTATAAATGTTTCAGAAAAAAAGGGGAGTCTCCATGGAGTAGGCGGTTCTTACAAACACAGGATTTCTGACCTTTTATTTGTACTGTGGTCAATAGACGCAATAGCTTTGTGTGTGTGTGTGTGTGTGTGTGTGTGTGTGTGTGTGTGTGTGTGTGTGTGTGAGAGAGAGAGAGATTATGTGGAGAGGATGGGGCACATGTTATTATATATTGGTCCCTATGGTAGCAGGATGATGATAGATAATATCTGAGAGTTTTGACCTTGTCGGGACATTTGGCTGGTCAAATAACTACAACAACCAAAAAAAATCAAAAAGGATTTAAAGATTTTCTTTACGTTAAGATATAGATGCACATGCGTAACATTAATTTGCTGTATTAATACTTATGTCCAAGGAAGGATGATAAACGTGTGTGTGCGTGCGTGCGTGCGTGTTTGAAGGAAAAATAATCCACCAGGGGTATTCATCAAATCCTTCCGCGCTATGATGCTTCTTAAACAGGAAGATGGTTTATAATTGCAGAAACTGCAACACACACTGTATCGCTGGTTTTAGTGCTGACAAAACAGACCATGCAATCTCAAGGACCCCTTCAGAAGAAACTAAAACCACATGTATATAAAACTTAGCACACAAGGTAAACACACGCAGCCCATAAATGTTATTCTCTTTCAATGCACCTTCTTCTTTCCCGTGCAAAGTGCACGCGCACACGCCGTGGTGCATGAGCGAGTAACCAACTCCTCTTAAAAAACAACAACAAACAAGAAAAACAATAACTTATTGAACTCTCTTTGTTTATTCCTACCCAGACAGGGTAAAGTTACACCCTGGCTTACCTTATCACGGCGTAAGTTTCATTAACAGAGAAGTGCAGAGCCAAAGGTGTTTATAATCCACTTCTGTCCTCCAGCGCGCGCGCCTGTCCATGAGGAATAACGCTCGAAGTAACTCGCTTTTCTCAGTAACTAATTCGTGAAGACTTCACGAGAGCAGGATAAACAACAAAACCCGATTTCCGACTCGAATACGTCGCTTTCCAGCGTATTCTGTCCCCGTGTTTGTGCTCTGTTTATTCTCTAGAGGTTTTGAACGACGCGCACCGAGCGCGTGCAGTCGGTAAAGGGGAGCGAGAGCGGCGCGCGCGCGCCTTTACGCACGCGCCACCTTTCCGCGTGCCTCTAACCGACGCGTAGTAAAGAGGAGGAGCAACGGGAGTAGAAAAAAAAGAAAGAAAGAAAGAAAAGAAAGATATTCTCAGAGTACTTGATCGATGTATGATTTGATAACATATCTCAAAAGCACAAAAGTCTTCCACTGTCTATGGAATAAGTATATATTACAGTATATAACCCTTATATAACACAGTATAAGCCCTGCTGCACTCTGTAATATTACTGTATGACTGTAAGATTAATATCTATCAAGGTTAGTCAAGGTTACTTGACGAAGTCCTGTTTGCACCAAATATTTGCAAATAAATGCAAAATGCTACATGTATGTGCAGCGGAAAACTTGCAAGCACTGTGCAAGGTGGTGGCAGCATAATATTGTGGGGATGCTTTTTTTCAGCAGGAACAGGGAAGCGGGTCAGAGTTGATAGGAAGATGGATCAAGTCAAATTTAGGGCAATCTTAAAAGAAAACAAAAACTGTTAGAGTCTGCAAAAGACTTGAGACTGGGGCAGAGGCTCACCTTCCAGCAGGACAATGACCCTAAACGTAGAGCCAGAGACAATGAAATGGTTTGGATCAAAGCATATTGAAGTGTTAGAATGGCCCAGTTAAGTCCAGACCTAAATCCAACTGTGAATTTGTGGCAAGACTTGAAAATCACAGATGCTGTCCATTCACTCTGACTGAACTTGAGCTATCTGGCCAAGAAGAATAGGCAAAACATCACTATAGTACATGTATACAAAATGTCACCAATTTAAGGCTCCAACCAGAAAGGCCAATTTAGTACACACAGGAATACCTATAAACCCTGCTGCACTCTGACTGTAAGCCCAGAGGTATCATTCCAACGGACATTTATTAATATCTATCAAGGTTAGTCAAGGTTACTTGAAGAAGTCCTGTTTGCAGCTTGTCCTCTTTTTTTCTCATACTGTATGTACAGTAGAAAAGCCTATAAGTTATGGCATCTCCTTTTCTCCAAGGGAAGGGAACTATATGAAGCATGACATGATGTTCCTTTGTAAAATTGGAAACCCTGGAGGGGCACATCATCATGTTTCCTAACATGTTTGGGAACACTACAGTACAGCGTACAACTTCATGGGTTTTTTTTGCCCCCAGGGGAACCATAGATGGCACAGCATCTCATGAAAAGACATTCTATAGGGAATTTTGATCATATTGTCTACAGTAAAAATAAATAAAATTGAATTGAAAAGTATGTAGTAGCTTAGAAGACCTTAGAAGATATTTATTCATTTGTTTGTTTGTTTTTCATTTATTTAAAGGACAACTTTAAGGGTGTTTTAGCCTGTCTTACATACTGAATCAATTTCCATACTTACCCTGTATTTTTTTTCTTACAGGTCATATTGAATAAATGTTAAACTTTGATGACTACAGTTTAACTAAAATTGACAGATTTTACTTAAAAAAGGGTACTTAGTGATGCATTCAAATAAATTTATTCATTCCATGAAAAAAACAAAACTGTGCAACTATACAGTATGTGTCATGTGATTGAAGTGGTTGTTTGTCTTCTATGAAAACCATACATGTTTCATGTGAAAGATGGTGATAAGCTGGATGGGCTGATCAAAATCTAGCTCTGATAAAACCTTCATTCCTGCCATGGCAAAAAAAAAAAATACAGTATCACCATCTTTCACATGAAACATGTATGGTTTTCATAGAAGACAAACAACCACTTCAATCACATGACACATACTGTATAGTTGCACAGTTTTGTTTTTTTCATGGAATGAATAAATTTATTTGAATGCATCACTAAGTACCCTTTTTTAAGTAAAATCTGTCAATTTTAGTTAAACTGTAGTCATCAAAGTTTAACATTTATTCAATATGACCTGTAAGAATTTTTGTACTGTACAGTCACTGATAAAATGAACTATAGCAATAGTAGACAGTACATTTTTGTAAGGTACATTTGCACATTTGATTAGCTACATCATTCTTTTCTGGTGTTATTACTGTCATTTAATGTATATTATACTGCTTTATCATAAAAATACGGCACTATTATGTACATGTTCCTGCTCAATCTTTGAACTGCTCCACATGTCATGCTGCTATCATTCATTTTTGTATTCTTATCATATTGACACTACTACTACTATCATTCATTCATTTTACATACTGCTTGTCCTGTGCAAGGTTGCTAGAGGCATTAAGGCTATCCCAGCAAACTTAAGGCATAAGGCAAGGTACACCCTGGATGGGTTGCCAAGGTGCAATCACTTTGTCACACACTTAATCACACACTACATGCAGTTTAGAAATGCCACTCGACCTAGATTTCATGTCTGTGGACTGTGGGGGAGCCAGAGTACCCAAAAGAAGCACCAAGTATAGGGAGACCATGCAAATTCCAACACACAGGAGACGAGATTCAAACAACCAATCCTGGAGTTGCAATCACTAAGCAACTCAAATATGTATGTGTATGTCTTATCACAATCGTTCACATGAAACATGTATGGTTTTCATACAAGACAAACAACCACTTTAATCACATGACACATATACTGTATACAGTAGTTGCATAAAACTTGTATACTGACACATGAACCACAAGCTTTTTTTTTTTTATGAATACATTTGTTTGAATGCATCAATAAGTACCATTTTTTCAATAAAATTTGTCATTTTTAGTTAAACTGTGGTCATCAAAGTTTAACATTACTAGATAAAGCTAAAACTAGATCCATCCATCCATCCATCCATCTTCTTCCGCTTATCCGAGGTCGGGTCGCGGGGGCAGCAGCTTCAGGAGGGATGC
>JAOTQY010000050.1:10418789-10430183 GCA_026413445.1 Dolichallabes microphthalmus
GTGGGCACTGGCTGGAATCGAACCCAGGCCTTCCGCATGGCAGGCGAAACACCTTACCACTGAGCCACCAGTGCCCAATTGGGTTAAGCTCTACACATTTTTAATTTTCAAGATAATGATTCAAAAGTGAGCAGAAAGTTAAAGGGGTAAAGTGAATGGCTGATTGCCTGATACTCTAGGTTTCAGTATCAGTGTTGCATTATAATTTCTGTAATTTGTATACTGTAGTTATGCAGTAGAAAGTTATGACCTACAGTAGGTTAGTGGGACATCTGGTAATTTAGTGACCTCCATGTACGCACCTGAGCTAATGTAGGCCATCGAGTGTAAGAGAACTGAGATAAATTGGCCAGCATTTTGAAGTTTGCTCTCAAGGATATACAAGATCTGATTGGATGTGTCGTAGTAAAACTCTTTGTTGCAATAGGCTAGCAGAGTATCAGTGCATGTGACTGGAAGAGCCTTAGCCAGGAGCAGCATGACTGGAGGGAACAAGCAAACTCGGCTTAGCAGCTTTACAACATGGCAGCCGAAAAGAAACACTGCAAAGTGTCCTGGAGAAAGGTTGTCAAGAGCAAAAGGGATCAACTTTGCTGGTGCTGTGTTATCTGGCATTGCCAAAGGAGAACCTGGAAGACACAAGTCAACGAACAGAATAAGCCCTACATATAATCCCTAGCATGTCTTCATTTTATTTGTTGTAAAAATAAATAAAATAAAATAAAAACCTTTTAGGAATATACTTTTCTAGAAATGTATAGTCAACAAAATTCTGCATTTTGGTTCCTGTGACAACAGTGTCATGCTATTTTGTTTGTTTCAGATTTAGTTTTGCTGTTAAATACGCGTTTCTCAATGTTAATTCTAAAATTGCACGTAATTATGAAGAACCTGTTCTATGACGAGATGTAGCCAAACCTATGACTACTAAATAATTGAAATATGTTTTATTTTAAAGCATAATAAACTAATATTTCTAATACAATTCTAAAGAAAAACTAAAAAGTCATACTTGTATCTTCCTGAGCTTTGGACCTGTGGCTAAGGGCTTGCAGAGACTGCTGTATGTCCTGCAGAGTTCTGGTGAGAGGTGTGAGTGCTACCAGCTTGGCCAGATCCTCTTCACTCACACAGGGCACTGTACTCGAAGGGGGAACCGAGAGATATTTCCTTCCACCTGGGCCAGAAAAAGCTGCTTCTGAGTCTGGCTGTGCTTTCAGTTCACACATGTCAGTTGAAGAAATCTGCAATAGGTCACAGACAGACTGATCAAAATTGGGGAATTGAAGGACAACCCTGCAAAAATAAATAGATAACTATAGAAATGTAAATATGTATAAACACAGTATTAAACTCTATAGACCTGCAATAGGACATGATAGAACCTCAATCCTGAGGAACATCAAGTCCTAGGACAGCAGTTGCCAACTCTGGTCTTTGAGAGCCACAGCCCTGCATGTTTTCCACTGCTCACTGTTGATTACCTGGAACATGTGTGTTCAGACAACCAGAAAGTGAAAGATATCAATTTACTTTGGATTCCCCGAGTCCGCCCTCATCTAAGATTGTATCTTCCAGCTTCTGATTGACTGAACATGCCTGATTCACATACCTGAGTGAGTAGTGCAGGGATAATTGGAAAACTTGCATGGATGCAGCTCTCGAGGACCAGAGTTGGCCACTCCTGTGCTATCTTATGCCTACAGTACACTACTATGAAATATCCACAAGTTACACAAGTGCTCTTCTTGTCCTTGTCAATAATTTAAACAAATCATTGCTTCCATTTCTTGATGGATTATAGATTATTTTCTATAGAACCCTTTTACAATCCATAGAATTTGTTATTTAGCAATTATACAGAAGATTTTAGCAATGAAAGTCAATAATGTTGAACATTAATACTCCATTCCATGTTTCAGTGTAGCTAACCTGGGTGTTTCTAGTGTCGATTTGACTTTCTCTGCTGCCTCTGTGCTGTTGCTGCTGCCAGGCTTCTCTGTTCAGTCTAAACAATACAGCCTCTAAAGCCTTCAGCACAGCCTCCATCAAGCCCATCGATGACTCCACTATAACATGCACATACACACAAACACTGACTACTGACCTCTGACCAGCTCACATACACCAGTCATTAATCTTTGAAGACATACCAGAAATTGATTCCTTCTTGGCTTGTGCATTACTTTCTATCAGTTTCTTCCACTGGATCAGCTTTGCTGGCTCCATGTTCTCCATAACATCCTAAAAATCACAATGCACATAAAAAAAAAAAAAACACTGCACTTGACAAAGACAAAGTCAATTTTGCAATTTATTTTATATGGCATGACAGACTGAATCCATGTCTCTCACCCTCAACGCATCGGTCTGTTGACAGATATTCCTGTAGAACTCCTGAGTATCTTTGCGATGCTTAGCCAGCTGTGATGCCAGATACAAATTCTGGTCCTCTAATTTATCATACAGTGTTTTCACATTGAACCCTTCCAGCTCCATGAATATATTTTTGAATCCTTGAGGTAAGACAAATTTTAAATAACAGTAAAAGGCAGACATCAAAGCTTATGTTTTATTTGGAAAACTGTATTGTATTGTGTATTTTATTGTATATTTTATTGTATTGTTTTGTATATCGGACACCTTTGCACACAGCAGGTTCTTCATCTTCTGCACCCTCACCCATTTCCCTGAGTCCCAGCCCGGTGTTATCCATGCTGTCAGACAAGAACAACAACAAAAACAAAATACATTATTAAACATGCACAAGGTAGTCAGGGCTATTCAGTTACCTTGACTGCTGACTTACCAATCTCCATTGTAGCCATATGCTACAGGAACAATGCGTTCTCCCAAGCTGCGCCATTTAGGTTTAGGTCTGCCTTTAGCAATGAGATTGGCATGATTTGGCCTCAGAAGCACGGCAGACAGAGTCAACACAACTACTAATAACACTATCAGTGCCAATACGCCTGTAGATTGAAGAAAGAATGTTTGTAATACCTACATTATGATTTACCCTTGATCAAACTGTAATGTTGATGATGAGGTCACTGTTATACTGTGTATTTACAGTAGGGTTTTGTCAAAGATCAATATATGGCCAAAAGTATATGACTATCACACCGATATTTGCATATTATAAAACAATGGACTCTCCTGGGAAAGCTTTGGAGCATGGGTTTGGGCATTTGTGCTCATTCACTCACAAGAGCATTAGTGGGTGCTGTCAGGCATGGATCTCAAGTGAGAAGATCTGGTTCATAGTCACCCAAAGGTGTTCAGTGTAGTTGCTGTCAAGACTTGAGCCACTACAATCTTAGCAAACCCTGTCTTCATGGGCTTGCTTTGTGCACAGAAGCATTACCATAATAATAATAGTGTTTTGAAGTGGAACCTGTTATGGATATTGCTTCAAATGGCCTTCTTCTTTTAGTCTTTGATCCTGTGTTGTTCAATGTATTGTATGTATACAGTATGTGAAATATAATTTTTTTTAATATGTCAGCAAAATTGCTTAATGTAAAGTCCTGCCTTTTGGTGCATTTTGCATCTTGGTGGGTTTCCTCCAGGTTTCCTCCCACAGTCCTAAGACATGCACATTAGCTAACTGGCGTTTCCAAATTGCCCGTGGGGTGTGAGTGAGTGTTTGAGTTTGTACGTGCTTGTGGCCTGCAATAGACAGGCACCCAGTCCAGGGCATACCCTGCCTAGTACCCCAAGTTCCCTGGAATAGGTTACAGACTTGCTGTACAGGGTAGGTGGTACAGTATAAAGAATGAGTGAGGGACTTTTTTCTTTGTTGTTGTTGTTTTTTATGTGAAGCTTCTGTCTTAACCAGCTTTTTTTTCCTGAAATAGAAGAGTTTGTATTTCAATGGGAACTTTCTGGCTAAAAAATGTTTTGGCCTTTTAGTTCCAGTAAAGAAAACACTTCTTACCTAGCATACATAGATTTTCCAGACAACTATGTGCTTCTATCTTTGTTGTAACTATTTGGGAAAGTACACATTTTGTATGGTTGTGATGGGTGTGAATTGTCCACATAATGTAAGTTTCACCATATCAAGTACCAGTGGAGTAGCACAGACTTGCCTACTCTAAACCTCAGTTTCAAAATCTTATTTGGTCTGAAGAAGCATGCATGATGGATCATATGTGCGAGAACATTGGAGCCATTTCTGCCAGTCCTAAATGCTAAATCTGGAGTCTTCCTATGCGACAGCTATTACTAAATGTAATTTTAATGGACTATGCACACACACCTCCAATTGTGCCCCAGTCAGGCAGCAAGTTGAGGCGCTGCTGTTTCAAAATCCCATGTCGTACCAGCTGAGCTGGTGAAGTGGGCTGGAAGACGGCTCCAGTAGGATCACACTGAGTGCCCTCCTCTTTCACGACAACTATCAGGCTCCAGTCTGGCACTGCATTGTCAAGGAACACATACTTCCCTGGCTCCATGAATACATGGGCAAATCTGAAAAAAAAAGTGAAATTTAAGAATTTTGAGATTTACACATTTAAGCCAAATTACTGGTCTTTGTAACTGCATATAAATGAGTGATCATACCTGGTGGAATTAAATTGGGAATGTTTAACAAGGCGTTCCAGTCGTCTGAATGCACCAGAGTCCCAGGCAGGGTTACTGCTGAACAAATGGTTCTTTTGATAGACTGGAAAGTGGCTGAGGAGACGGTCTGGATTCATAATCAATAGAGTGACATTACATACTATAAATACGTCGTTTATAAATACTTAAGAAGAAATTGTTTGTAAAAATATCCTACCTGTGTAGTTGATGGTAAGCTGAAAGATGAGCATGTCATTGGGGGAAAGGCAGGCTATGGGGTTGGGAATGCGAGGAAGAGGCTCTGAGATCAGTAATCCTACCTCATGGGTGTGTCTTCTCTTCCTTGGATATCCATCTAGCATTTCAAATGGCTCTGATATGACACACAGTATAACTAGGTATCAGATAACTTACATCACTTACTATATTTCCATCTTTTACATTATTTTGTACTTATTTTTTTTGTTAGGTTGCAGATATTTTAATAAGAAATAATAAACTGGTCCATGTAATCTCTGTTTGAGTTACCAGATAAAAATAAGTCAATAAACACAGGGTCCTTTAAAATCCAACCAAACAGTCCATCTGAAGAAAACTGGACGAAGTGGATCTTTCCGAAGTGGTTAATATGATTGTCAGGCCCCAGTATGTTTATCATATTCTAAAAAGAGAAACGAGAGTTGATTAATGCATCTCGCACTGAGGACAGCACTGAAGTTGGCACTGTAAGAGGAAGAGAAAAAAACAACATACACAAATACACATAATACTCACTCTGCTCCTGATCCTGTTTTCATCCATCATTTTGATCCTGAGCACCAGCTGTCCATTTGGAGCCAGTCTGGCAGATAGCACAGGCAGCGCTGACAAGCATGAAGAGTTACACAACTCCTCCGCAGAGACGTACATCTCACAGTGACAACTGCCGTGAAACAGACAACTGTCTCTTTTATCATCGTCCACATACACCAGAGCTGATTACAAAATACAGTATAAGTACTATATCATATCCACCTATAGCTCCTTCACTCCTGCAAATGCATTTATTTATTATGCAAAGATGATTATTTAAGGTTTGTTCACTTATACTGTATTTAAGCTAACAACAATGAAGTACACTTTTAGAGTACTCACATGCCCAAGCCTACATCCAGACTTCCACCAAAAGGTCCACAAGTAATGTTGCATGAGTATTTAGTGGGACTGACACAGTCTTGTGATGAAGCTAGTCTCACTTGTCCAGTTCCACAACGTTGGCTCACCTTCAAAGACCGCAAAATTGATCATGCTTTTCATTAATCATTTATAAAATAATGCAGTAACGTCAATGAATATTTTATAGCCGCAGGTCACTACTGTACATTGGATGCTTTATATAGCTTTTTTAAGAGATGCAACTTATGCAGTACAGTATGTAAATATGAGGCCATATTTCCTCCTAATATAAGTGAACCATTACCGATAGTAACAATAAAAATCTGATCATTTGCTGTACTTCTGTGTCATATTCCATTCATTTGGCCCAGTTTCATGTTTTATTGATACTGTTGTTTATATGGGCTTTTTCTTGTTAAAATTTATTTGTGACAATACAGTACATGCAGGGTATGCTGTGTTGATTAGATGTACAGAGGCTAAGCAACATTTACAGTCTGATATCTCGGCATGGGTGAGTGAATGACTGAATGAGTTCTCCTACCTCGGGTTGACAGTCTAGATCACTGTCAGCACTGGAACTTTTGAAGTCCAGTTCATTGTAAAATACATAACCAGCTTTACACACGCAGGAACCGTCAGAGTGCTGGAATGCCCGGTTTTTGCCTATGCACTTGCACGAGGATGCCCCTGATCAAAAACACCATAGTAAGTCACCATACTCTAATGTTGTGTATTTCACTCTGTACTGTACATGCAACAGTATTTGTGTTGACCACACTGTTCTAGTATCTTGGTGTTTATGAGGAGACCTGGGGGTGATATGGAAGAGCTGCCACAGGGAAAACAGGCTTTTTGACCATACAGGTGGTTGAATGTGCCTGGAGGGCAAGGGTAGCATTCCTCAAATTTCTCAGCCTTGGTGCTGTTGCCATAGCTGCCTGGTGGGCATGCAACAGGATTGGCTGACCCCCTTGAACAAACATATCCCACTGGACATGGTTGACTTCTGTGGTCATCAGTGCCTGATGGACAGATCAGTATTATTCATCATGCTTGCTGTCTTATTGGATTCAGCATAGATTTTTTTCTTTGCTTTAAACCTCACAACCTAACTGTTTGTCTACTCAGACTGACCTGGAGGGCAGTGGTAGCCTGGGGGGCATGCAAGGCAGCGGAGGTGAGGAGAGCCACTGGGCCGATAAGTCCCTGCCTCACACATTAAACAGCTGTTTTCCTGAGAAACTCTTAAGCCACCGGCATTACGGGGCATAAAGCCACCACCACATGACAGCATGCTTGAGGTGTTAGCTGGGCAGTAATATGGGTATGTGCACCTGCCAAAAAAATTTAGTACTAAGAGTGTTTTTTGTTTTTGTTTTTCTTTTACCATTTTCTTAAACAATATTCATTTTACATACATTTGCTTTACATTGTTGTAGGTGTATGAGCCTTCAGGGCAGTGATATCCTGCAGGGCATGGAGTGGGCTCTCCAGTTTGTGGCCTGCAATATGAGCCTGCTCTGCACAAGACCTCCACCACTGATCCTGTTAGTAGACTTAGTGTAGACCATTGCTATATACAAATTGTGTTTTATGATATTATATACAAATATGAATAAAAAAATAATACATCTTTACCCACCTACAGGGCATTGATAAGAGGCTCTGCAAGGAATTCCCACAGTGTTAGGCTGACCTGTGAGGCGAGGGTCAGGACAATATGTACCAGCAGCACAGAGCTGGCACTGACTGGAAGCATTTGCACCAGGTTGAGTTCTGAAGGTGCCTGCAGGACAGAGAACTGGCGAGCCTGTACCACTACACCAGTAACCAGGGGGGCAGGGGAAGCTAGAAAAATCAGTCAGACCTAAAACACGATAGGCCACTGAGTTATCAATTTCGGACACAACACTGGACATAAGTTCTAATATTAAGTTGATATTGTTGCCATATGCAATTCACACTCAAATGTAGTGTCTGTTTTGGGCTGTTTTTGTTTTTTCATGGCTTCATTAATTTTATTCAAAACTACTGAAGTACTATCTTTCAGAGTACAGTAATAAATATATAATGAGTGGCATCAAAGGCTATTTCATAAGCTGCTAAATAAAAAGAATGAAATGTGTATTGTTATAAAAATACTGTATATACTGTATATGAGTAACTAAATTGGATGTGTACAAAGGAGATTTATAATACAGAAATACAGTGGATAAACTGAAACATCTAATTATGTATATTTAATTATGGATAAATCAATCTTGAATCCTTTTTGTAGCTTAAGATGGAAACAGTTTCAATTAAGTAATTGTATATCTGACCTGTAGCATTGCAAAAAGTACCAGCTGGACACTGAAGACAGTCTCCTTTGCTTCCTGCACCAGGTATAGGTCTGTAGGTAAACTGAGGACATTTTCTTGGTCCAGGTCTACCCTCAGACTCAAAATCAATTATACCATCACAGTAGTGACCCTCAGGACACAAGTAGAGCACAGGATCACCTGCAGGCAGGGTTGAAGTTTACTGGGGTTCATGTACTGTATACACACACTGCCTGGCCAAAAAAGGTCACCATTTCAAAAGGCTCAAATTATTGACCTAAAGAGATTTGAAATGACTGGAACTTGGTTAAGAAGCCTTCAACACATTATCAAAACCAAGGGTCCTTTAAGGTATTAACAGGGCAGGCTTGAGGGTTCTCTGTACCATTGGGACAGTAAAAACCTGCCAATACAAATATGATTACATGGTGGCACATGGTGGCAAGGACAGTGCTGATCCATCCACTTGGAAGAAATGTGGTCAGAAAAAAATCATGAATTGAGATCACGTAAACACTTGAAGTTGCATGGTAAAAAAAAAAATCAACAGTAAAAACAAAATTTCTATAAAAATGGTGAAAGTTTCCATACACAAACAATGTGGTGAGAACTGACAGGTTTGGGACTCAACAGCCATGTGGCCATAAGAAAACCACAGAAAAAAGGCTTCAATTTGAAAGTGAGTATTAAGATTGGACTTTGGAGAAATGGAAAAGATTCATATCCTCTATTGGATCCAGATTGACCGTATTCCAGAGAAATGGGTGCATCAGAGTAAGAAGTGCAGCACACAACGCAATGTACCCATCATGCATAGTGCACGCTGTACAAGCCATCAATGTAATCACATCAATGGAGTTTTTTCTTCCCTGATGGCACTGGCATAATGCAGATAATAATAATAATAATAATAATAATAATAATAATAATAATAATAATAATAAAAATAATGCTTGAATGAAACCTTATTTTCATTTTCCTATGATAATACCCTGTTGCTAAAATAACTACAGAATTTTTATAATTATTAGGGGTTTTTTCCTACCCTCTTTGCACGAGTGTCGAGGTGGACAGGGGAGACAGTCATGTATGCTGCTTCCTCCAGGGGTTTCCTTTAAGGTATTAACAGGGCAGGCTTGAGGGTTCTCTGTACCCTTTGGACAGTAAAAACCTGCCAATATAAATATGGTTACATGATGGCACATACAATAGAATGCTATTAGTTTAATTTGCCCTAAACAACCTACCAGCAGGACAGAGACCAGCACACTGCATTCCCCATTTACACTGGCTTGTGTTAGGCATAACTGTTCCTTGTGGGGTGAAATCTGAGCTGCCTGAGAGACACAGATACCCTGCTGCACACATGCCTCGTATCTGACCACCCCTAAAACAAAAAGGCTTTTTTATTGCATTAATCAAAAACATTTTACTCTGTGAACAAAGCCTGCTGCTAGGTGGATTAAATAACCTGCAAAATTTTCCTGGAGGGCAGGCCAAGCACTCTTTTTTATTCTGTAGTCCTCTAACATCCGGAGGAGTGTATGTGCCATTTGGGCATGGCTGAGGAACCATTGTGCCTGCATATATACATAACAGACTAAAACATTATGTATTTTAATTATACAGTACAATGCTGTAAAAAAGTATTTGCCCCTTTTGGTAATATTTGCCCCTTTTTTGCATATTTGCCACACTTAAATAATTGATATCATCAAACAAATTTTTATATAACAAAAAGATAACCAGAGTAAATACAAAATGCAGCTTCTAAATGATAATTTCATTCATCAGTGGGAAAACACTTTCCAAACTTACATGGCGTTATGTAAAAAAGTAATTGCCCCTAAACCTAACAACTGGGTTGTACCACCCTAGGCAGCACCAACTACAATCAAGCATTTGCAATAACTAGCAATGAGTCTTTCACATCACTCTGGAGGAATTTTGGCCTGTTGTTTTTGGATGGTTTTTGAGCATGAATAGCCTGCAGTCATGCCACAGCATGTGAATCAGATTTAAGTCTGAATTTGACTGGGAAATCTTAAACCTTAATTTAGTGTTTTGTTTTAGCTAGTTAAAGTTGATGGCCAGACATTCTTCTTTAGGATTTTTATGGTTCGATCAATTATCACAAGTCATCCAGGTCCTGAAGCTACAAAGAAGCCCCAAACCATCACGCTACCACCACCATGTTTGACTGCTAGTATGATGTTCTTTTTAAGAAATGCTGTGATAGTTTTATGTCAGATGCCTTACTCTTGGAGTAATTTTTGGAAAGGATTACTTTTTCACATATGCCCAGGTAGGGTTTGACAGTTTTATCATCTAAAAACTGCATTTTGTGCTTACTTGAGTTATCTTTGTGTAATAGTAAAATGTGTCTGATAAGCTGAATCATTTAAGTGAGAAAAACACGCAAAAAAAAACAAAATCAGGAATGGGCAAATATTTTTCATAGCACTGTTGTTTAACAAAAGGTATTAGTATTAATTATTTTGTCTTGTCTGTGTCTCTGCTGCATACCTGCTGGGCAGTAGAAGTATGAGGGACATGGTGAGGGGTCTCCTGCAATGGCCTCCTCACAGTAGTAGCCTGGACGGCAAGGTATGCAGACCTCTGACCCTTGGTTGGGCTGATATTGCCCTGTGGGACATGGCAAGGCCATGGGAGAGCCCAGGGGACAGTAGTGACCCTGAAAGAATCTAGTTTGTCAGTATATTTATTAAGCTCTGATTAATGTGAGATGAACAAGATAAAAACATAGATATAACCTTGGGGCAGAGAAAGGCATGGGGATTAGTAGAGAAGAAATCAGCAGGGCAGTAGAAGCCTGCGGAACAGGGTCCACTTGGAGTGTTAAGACCCTCATTGGCACAGTAGTGGCCTTCTGGACAGGGTAGACAGCTGTCTATGGAATAGCCACCTTAAAATATAAATAAATATTTGAAATAAAATTATTTTTAACAATTAAAAATTTTTTGTTAGATTTTCAAATGACTGGTTAATTGTTTATTCTTTCCCAGATCAAGCCATTATCAGTGATATCCTCTTAGGAACCAGTTATTCCTGTAATGTTATTGCTGCTTATACTGTAGGTTTGTCATTCAGAGCCGACCTTTAACCTTCATATTAAGGTCAAAATGACGGTTAAGGAGTATTCAGTGTAATGCTCACTGTATCATTTTGGATGAGTTTTGTGCTCATGCTTTTGGGAAACTCATTTTCTTAATTGTAATCTGTAAATATGGCAAAAACAATTATCCTAATCCATTACATGGCATCTATTCCTATTTTTATCTATTTATTATTATTCTTCAATAATAATGGACATATTGCTCATACC
>JAOTQY010000050.1:10430695-10443066 GCA_026413445.1 Dolichallabes microphthalmus
AAAACTACTATAAAATCAAATAATATATTGTTTAAAAAAAAGGAGGAAATAAATAACAAATGAATTGCTGACAATTAATTAACACACCGGTAAGATTGCGAATGGTGCCTGCAGGGCAGGGCAGAGGTGTGAGTGTCCCTGAGGGGCAGAAGTGGCCTTGTGGACAGGGACCATTCATCACCATGCTGGACACGTTAAGGGGGGCAGGATATGCAGAACCACTCTGACAAAAATATCCGGCCTGGCACTGGCCTAAGGCATGTGAAAAAATATCAATAAACAGTTATTTTATTTGTATACTAATATTGTCTGAACAAAAATTACACATTTGGTAGCATGTGGTGAGTGCAAGCAGACCTTGTGGCTGAAAGGCTCCAGGTATGCTGCAGTAGAGACCAGGCGGACAGAGCACACAAGCAGTCTCAGATTCAGCACTAGTAATTTGACCTAGAGTGCCTACAGGGCATGGCACTGCCAGTGCAGTGCCAGAAGGACAGAAATAACCTGAAATAAAGAAAAAATAGACAAAAGAAACAGAAATGATGGCAGCAAAAAAATACTATGAGCATGGATTATTTATTTATTTATTTATTTATTTATTTACCTTTTAAACAATAACAATAATCAGCCTACCTTTAGGGCATGGGGAGGGCTCTTGAGAGGCTGAGGATGGGCACATGGTACCAGGTGGACAAGAAAGACAGTGAGTAGCACCCGGAGCTCTGCTATAAGTGCCAGGCTCACATGGAACTTCCATTCGAGTGCCAATAGGGCAACTGTAGCCACTGGGACAAATATAACCCTCTGGTCCATTGACTGGACGTGCACTGCGACTGCCTCCAAGGCATACATATCTAAATGGAAAAAAAAAGCAAACATTTTTTAAACATCCTTCATAAAACACTCCTAGTAATATGATGCATGAATTATCAATCATTATATGGACAACATTCTATAAAATGCACTAGGACAATAGGCAATTACTTTTGTTTGGCTATATACTTTTAGAAAAGCACGCTGTGGGAACTCTTCTAATTGTATGTAAAATTTCACACCATTTATTATTATGAGACATTTTTAGCTACAAAAAAAGAAACATCCACTTTTACTTTGGATATGTTCGTCTGTCTTGAATATTCCAACTTGATGCACAATTGTTCAGCTGCAACCTTTATGGTTTCCACTATACAGACAGCTTCCATTTCAAAGTGTAGTAAGAGAGTGAAATAATGGATGGAACACTATGCATACAGTAACCCCCATCCATTAAGAGAAGAACAGTGCATAAAGAAGGTCAAACTCAAATGGACGTGGGTGTATTTTGCTCAGACATCCATTCGCAGCTCATTGTATACTGGAATATTACCCAGCATCACACAGCAGGGCATCAGAGGCATTGGCCATTGCGGGCTGGTCACAAAAGAAGCCTGGTGGGCAGGGCTGGCAATTCTCTACCCTGCTTAACCCTGGTGAGCTGGAGAATGTGCCAGGAGGGCATGGTAAAGGGTAGCCAGTGCCAGCAGGGCAGTAATGACCAGGAGGGCATAGGTTATTAACAGTAGAGTTCATCTGGAAGAGAGAGAGAGAGAGAGAGAGAGAGAGAGAGAGAGAGAGAGAGAGAACATGGAGTAAAAAAAATTGGGTAGTCCTAGTAATTGTTTTTGGTATTTCTTTTTGTAAAATGTCATTTTTACTTCCTCTCACTATTACTTTCTCTGAAATGAAGGTTTTATTTTAATGTGCATACACATTAAATTAAACCTACCTTGTATCCAGTAGTGTTAGGGCTGATGGCTCCTGAAGGACAATGATAGCCCTCCTGGCACTGCCCTGTAGGCTCGGAAAGCCCAGGAAGGGCACAGAACATACCTATACAAGCATAATAAGAGAGCATTGTTTACCCATTTATCTTTACAATACATAGAGTATAAGATGCGAAATAGAATAGAAGTGGTAGATATGTAACCTGAAGGGCATGGTAGGCAATCCCCTTCAGTAGAGGCTCCAATTAAAGGTTGCACTGTCCCTTGAGGGCAGGGGAACTCTGTCCCCATCACAGTTCCAAGGGGGCAAAAAAAGCCCTGCGGACAAGCAACTGGTACCACTACTCCATCGCCTGCATTGCAAATACATAGTAAATTATGTTCTTTAATTAAGTTATGTTAAAATACAGCTGTAACATTATTTTATATAGGATAAAAATATAGAATACCCACCCTGACAAAAGTAGCCATTTGGGCATGGTTCACAGTTCTCTTTGTCACTGTTCCCCATTACTGAGCTGAACGTCCCTGGGCCACAGGCTATGGGTTTCTCTGTGCCCATTAAACAATAGAAGCCTGCTGGGCAGAGTTTCTGCTCTGGGCTACTAGATCCCCAGTCACAGTAGTAGCCTGGAGAACAATCACCTTGAAGGTACAGTGATGTAGAATTTCTATTATTATAAAATCTCTTCAGAATGTCGATTTCAGTACAGTATTATGGGTGTTATGTAGAATGTTTTGGAAGTTACCAGTTCTGACTCCTAACTGACAGTATGTCCCTGGTGGACAGAGAGCTCCTGTGTTGTTGTCAGTGGGGTTGGGAACTGTGGCATGCAAAAAGCAAAGGAATCCAGGGGCACAGGGCCCAGAGGGCTGGACAAGTGCATGTGCACCACAGAAATAGCCCACTGGACAATCCATGCATTCATCTAATCACAAAAACAGACACATACCAATGCCAAGTCCAAGCCATCATGAGCCGTCAACATAAATCATTCAGTAAAATAAATTAATGGTATTTTGCTAATCTATTTAGATATTATAATTTTTTTTGTCTAGAAAAATCTGTGCTTGAAACTCAAACTCTGACTGAGCTGTAGAAAAGCTCCAAACATTATATTATCGTAATATAAGTGTCTAGACATGAGAGTGCATATACAGTATGTGATAATAAGGTATGAGTTAGCAAAAAGCTTTTTACAAGCAGTAGGTTCCAATGTATGGTAATTGTAAAATGAAACCATTTTTAGTGGAAAAATATTCATCATCTCAAATTTTTTGTGTATTGTATCCTGTTAATTTTTAAGGATAATACTAAATAACAATAAATGTTTCTATTTTGTCACTGTAGTAAGATTAATTTTACATATAGTGTAAAATAATAATCTACATTAACACCATTGTATATTTTGCACTTTTACCTTATTTTAACTTTACCCTTAGCATCCAGACACAAACAAAATCAAAACATCAGCACACCAAAACACCTTGCATCAGCACAAATTTAAAGACCAATCCTAAACAAATGGTATGTAATTTAACTACTTATATTGCACTACTTTAGAATGAATATGATTTGTATGCTCCAGGCCCCCGTGACCCTGTATATAAGGATAAAGCGGTACAGAAAATGAATGAATGAATGAATGAATGTTCAAATTATAAGCAAAGTACAACAAACATAATTATTTATCTGGGAAAAATGTAAGAATAAACATCTCAGATGAGGTTATTAACTGTCAGTTGGGCAGCTAATAGACTATTATATAGAATAATATATCTATAATTAAAATTGTCCTCATAGAGCTAAGAAATTAAAAGTCTAGTTGCTTTTTCATCTAAGTAATACTGTTGTTGCCAGAATTTAGTTTGCTTCTGTTAAAAATGTCAAATACGTTTAATATAGTCCAATATCATTCAATGAAATTGGACAAATCTAATACAATAAAGAATTGCTCTTGTTTAAGAGGAATATTAGGAATATATAATAGCAATAGAATAATGTAACCCTTATATTTACACTTGTGTCATAAACAAAAACATAGGGGCCTAATATTTACTCTTGCTCTCTAAAACCATAGCTTTAAACAATATATTACCTTCTGATGTAAGGCCTGGCGTATTACTGTATGTACCTCTGGGGCAAGGAACAGGCCTGCCTACCAGTATTTCATTAGGACAGTAATAGCCCTCTGGACAGATCAATGGAGTGCTGCTGACATTAGATTTCTGGGTGAAAGAGGGGCAGTGGAATCCAGGAGGACAGGGTTTACATTCTCTTTTGCCTTTTTGATCCTGGAACAGCCCTGTGGATGAATAACATGCAGAAATCAAGAAAGTCTGCACACAAAAGGAGAAGTGTGAGAATAATTAGCATCTGTGACCCCATTTACATCCCTACTGGATTATTTTTTTTATAGCACTGAGGTCTTTAGGTCAGCCTTCAAAGTTAATATGAAGCATTACCATCAGAGCAAGGCATGCAGTCCTCTGCACCCTTTCCACCACTCTCAGGAAGATGTGTGCCCACCGGGCAAGGTGTGGGCACAGTGCTGCCACTCTCACAGTAGTAACCTGGAGGACAAACATCACCAAACACAGCAGACACTGGAGCTGGACTAGGCGATCCCTCTCTGCAGTAAAAACCTGCCAGAATCAACAGGGTTGAATAAATGCAGCATAATAGAGTCTGGAGAAAACAAAGGATATATTTCACAAATCTAACCTGGCAGGCAAGGTCCACTAACTGCAGTGAGGCCAGTGTTTGAACAATAAAATCCTGGGGGGCATCGCTGGCACTGTCCTAGTTCTGTCAATCCACGTTGCACACTACAGACCAAAATCAGATAATTAAGGTTGCAGAATAAGGTCTGTTTCTGCACTTGAATTAATCAAGCATGAAGTAGGAGAATTTTATTTTCTTGTTGAGTGATGCAAGCTTAGAAGATCATGGAACAAAAGGAAGATACCATTCCAAAAAATGATCCAGGGCAGGGTTGTTTAAAATTAGGTGACATTTTTTTTATATTTTGAGGAAGAAGAACAACTATATTTAAAAATGCAGAGGGTAGGTAAAAACAAAAATAATAACTGCACACCTCTTGTTGCACATTTACCAGAGAAATACTACCAAACCTGTGGGCGAACTGCACACTCCACGCTTACAGAACTGAAGGTGAGACTTGAACCCTCAACCCCAAAGGTGCAAGGCCACTGTATGAACCACTATGCCACTGTGCCACCTAGTATACTAATAATAGTAAAATACCTTAAATAAATTTATCTTTACCTTCCTGTATATCTTGTAAGGAGCTTTATGATCATCTCATTAGTTGTATTTTCTTTCCTATGTTTATGCCAGATGTTAAACATAGGAAACACAAGGATAACCCCTTAGCTTTTGGCTATTTAGGGCAGACTGAGCAGAGCAATGGAGGAGGCTGCATGCCATCCAGCAGTCAGCAGGACATACAGTATACATTACATTCTACAAACCTTTGTTCACGTCTTCTTTACAATATATTTTCTTACTTTTTCATTCGAAACTTGAGTTGATTTGGTATATGGTATTGTTGTTTTCAGGATATCAAGGAATACTAATTTACATCAACACTTCATTTGAGATGTCACCTGTGTATATCATTTTATTTTATGCGAAGTCATATGTACCTAAAGGTCCCTTTGGGGCAAGGTGTTCCAGTAAAGCTCCCAGTGAGACAGTAGAATCCAGATGGACATTGTATTCCAGTCACATTGTCTACAGGAGATGGCAGGAAAGCTCCTCCAAAACACAAGAAGCCGGCAATACACAGACCAGTGGGTGAAATGTTGCCTAAGGAAACACAAATGTGTAAAACTCTGTGACAGAGCACTCTGATGACCTTTACATTCTGACCTTTAAAACACATATTATTCTCTACCTGCTCCTGCACAGTATTTGCCTGGATCACACAAAGTGCACTCAGATAAATCAGTTAAACCAGACTGGTTTCCATAGGTGCCGGCTGGACATGGCTTCTCAGTGGCAGACCACGAAGGACAGTAAAACCCAGGCTTGCACAGGACTGGGTGTGTCATACCTAGGGTGAAAATAATATCTGAGTACATGAACTTGAAAAATCTATATAATTCAGGTAAATCTAACTATTAGCTGAGATTTAAAAAGACAATATAAATGCTATTTATTTATTTATTTTTTTTATTTATTTATTTTTTTATTTTACTTTTGCTTACATGCTGGACAAAGTTTATACTGAATGTTGAGTTAAAGATCAGTCTAAATGTATGTTTTTAGAACCTTTAACCTGATAATGGTGCATAATGTGGTGGCCAGACTAGAAAATATTTATTAATGCTCTCGGCAGAGCATGCAGTAGAGTGGATGCAGGATCGCTAACAGGACTCAATTCGAGAAGGAAGTTGAGAGTGAGACACCCAGCACCAAGTGTCGACCTGAATTAAGTCTTATTTATTACTCTTACTGTATATAAGTCTTATATATAACTCTGTCTGTTAGCCATGATAGTTCTGAACTCTGTCCTGATAGCCCTGTTAGCATTGAATTGCTTCCTGTTATCCCTGTGAGCACTAAGTTGCTTCCTGTTATCCCGTTTAGCACTGAGATGCTCTCTGTTAGCCATATTAGCATTTATATACTTTCTGTTAGCATCACAATGTTTCTTTTTAGCCATGAAATGCTTTCTGTTTCTGCTAACCCCGAGATGCTTTCTGTTAGCCATCTTAACTGGATTCATTTAGCATTAATATTCTTCCTGTTAGTCCTTTAAACAATAAAATGTTTCCTGTTAGCCCTGCCTTGTCTCAGCCCTGCCATGCACCAGCTAAGCCATGCCAAGCTCCATCCCTTCACCCATGAACAGCTTTGTCCCCATGCCCACACCCAGTCCAACCATAGCTCTCATGTCTGAAAGGCCAACAGAAGATTTTGGGGGATGTCTGGGACGCTTCATCTTTTAATTATGCCAGGGTTACCACCAGTGGCCATTTGGACTTTGTCTTGAGCACTTGGGAAAGGTTCAATTTCCAGCTAAGGCCCAAATCCAAGGTGTTAGAATCAGTGCCGTTCCCAAGCTCGGATAAAAATTAAAAAAAAATTTTTTTGGGTTGTGTCAAGAAGGGCATCTGGTGTAAAACCTGTGCCAAATTGTGCAGATCAGTTGGTTTGCTGTGGCGACCCCTCAATGGGAGCAGCCGAAATTCTAACAACAAGTTTTCACAGTGTCTTTGCCTTGCTGTTTCTCTGTTCTTGGTACTACTGTTTAAGTAATTTTTGGAATCCTGGTTTTTATGTATTTTGTAAATAAAATGAGCATCTGTGATTATGCCAGGCCTGCAGCTGCACTTCCATGACAGCAGTGTACAGTTTATTAGTTGGCAGATAAGCAACTAATCTGTATTTTCTACTGTCAGGGATGCCCCTAGTGGTTCATGTTTGCGAACACATCGGACAGGTTCTCTTTGTTTCCTGGTGTGATTTTTGCTCACAGCTGTTTCTTATTATGTGTGATTTAGTGTCATAACCTAAGCTCCTTGGTTTCTATTTGGGTGTGTTGCATCTGTTTATTTTTCTTTTATTTATCCTTTTTATTCTGTTCATTTCCCAGATTATTTTATATTGTTTTCTCAGTTAATTTTCAACTGCTGTTCTAGTTGATTACCCATGTTTGTGTAATTACAATATACTGTAAGTAAAGCACAATATATGGCCACACATGGCAAAATGTCTATTTATTTATGTATTTATTATATAATTTGTGCACATAAACTGTATTTATAAGAACACACTCATTTGTGGCATATTACCTAAAATGTTAATCTGATAAAGGAAATCCGCTTTACCTTCATGAGGACAAGAGAAACCAGCCGGGCACATCTCACATTTCTGTTGGCTCTGCCTGGGCTGGTAGCTGCCCATAGGGCATTCTTTGCCATTGATACTTCCCTGTAAAATTGGTAACTTACTAATGGCAATAAATACAATACATATTATGTATCCTGAACCTGTTCATAAGGTGTAATGTTTTCACCTCTTCACAGAAGTGGCCTGCTTTACATTTATGCTCTGGAGGCTGAGATGTGTTCTGCCCTACAGGACAATAATATCCCTCAGAGCACAGTCCACTGGGCTCAGTAAGACCTTTCTGATCACAAAAATATCCAGATGGGCAGAGCAGACAGTTTTCTATCTTGCTTGCTCCAGGAGAGTCTAAGATATACATTAGAGACAAAATGTCAGAAATACAAACCACAAAGAGGTCTGTTAGGCAACAGATCTGTACAGCCAATACTTGGGAGATACCAAAGCTTGAAATTAACCACTTATGGAATATAATAAGGATTCACTTTAACTGACAGTCTAGCAATATAATAACATTAAGCCTTCTTTAAATTAAGTGATTTTATTTCAGTGACTACACTTACTATATACTTTAAGTGTTTATAAATATTGATTTGGAATATCCCTAAAGATTACAGTTAAAAATGCATTATCTTACCTCTCAATGTGCCTGGCAGGCAGGGCAAGGGTAAGGCTGTGCTTCTGGGACAGTAATGTCCAGGAGGACAGGGTGCAGCATAAGGATCTGTGGAGCCTTTAGGGCAATAGAAACCAGCAGGACAAAAACCAACAGGTGTGTGAAGGCCAGTCTGATTACAATGAGAGCCTGCATCACAGAGCTGAGGCAAAGATGATCCCACAGGGCAGTAAAAACCTGCACAGGACATTCACTGCATTTTACTGGAGGTTATGAAGTTGTTATTTTATGCCATGAAATTGCTATACAGCAAAAAATATTTAGTTCTTTATTCTTCAAATCCTGCTGGGTTTGGCTGGGCGTAGAGTCAAAAAGATGTCTGCAATAGGCTGGTGTTACTTGCTCAATCCATTCCTGCTTAATTGCTACCTGAAGATCATCTACAGGAGATGACTCCTAATTCTAAGATTGGCTGCTAATGCCCAAGTCACCAATTGTCCAACAATTTTCTATTGGGTGTAGGTCTGGAGAAGTATTCCAGAAGGTGAACACTATTGTCAGATATCCTGTTTTTTGCCAGTTTTTCAGTTAATTAGCACAACTCTAGCTAGAACAAATTAGTGGAATCACCTACTTTGTGTACAGGGAGAGCTATAATACAAAACATGGAATATGTTGTCTGAATAGTTTTGACCACCACTACAGACCACCATATATAATTCATGATCACCAGCCATAAAAGATATAAAGTAAAGATATACTATACACTGAATGAATGCATACAGAATATAAAAAGGCAGTATCTTTACCTATAGGGCAAATGTCTCCTTTGAAGTCATTGCATACAGTTTGTATGACTTCCAGAGGTGATTCCGAATCAGGTTCAGTCAATGTTAAATCAGAGGAAAATCTGGAGTTCATCCTCTTGCAATTTCTTAATCCATTTTCTATAAACAAATTAACAAAAACCTTGGTTGCACAAATAAAACATAAAATTTGGCTGTACTTTTAGGACCATTCATGTTTTTGATAATAATAATAATAATGATATATCATTATCAATGATATGTCATATATTATATACTAATAATATTATTCAGGCACAAACCAGTGGAATGATCTGTGCAGGTGCTATTGTATCTCTGAGCACAAAGATAGTGTTCAGAGTGACTCGACTCAGGCAAGAAGTCACAGAAGCACTCCAACTGAAGGATTTTGGCCTTTGGTGCTGCAGTATCTGCACCTCCTGTACAGTAGTGTCCAGGAGAGCAAAAACCTGGAACCAATTAAACTAATTTGATTCATATCTTCAAGAATTTCCACAAAAAATCTTTTATTACTGTATGTATTATTTAATAACACAGATAATTTTATGCAATGTTCAATGTTCAAATTTACAGTTTGTAGAAATATTAACATTTACAATAATATAAGCAAAACATAATATACAATATACAACAATACTATAAGCTTAAATACCCAAGAAGTATTATTAAGCCATAAATGCAGTATGTCTTACTATTTAGTTTCACTGCAGTTACTGTAGTAAATCATACTTATTAGTTACTTATTAGTTATTAGTTAGCTGGATTTAATTCATACAGCATGTCAAAGAATTTTGCTATGTATGTTTTTAAGGAAAATGCTATTATTGAATTAAAATGTCCCAAAGTGAATTTTGTTAGATGAAAGCTTTGTAAGTTTCTCCATAACATTCCATATAATAATTAAAATGTTTATTTCATACTAACATAATTGCTTTTCATAAAGGGTGTTGTTAAATTTCAAACTGACAGCATTAAGATTATAATTTGAGCATTTCAATACTACATTTAAAAAAGACCTGTAAATTACAGCAAATTACAGCAATGAATTACAGCAATGACAGAAACGTTTTTCAGGCTATTTTCCTAATTTCTGTATTTTGTCTCATTTCTTTCAACCCTGAAATTAGCTTTGTTAATGAACTGATGAGCTAAATCCAAAAGCATAAATAGAAATATACCTATTGGCTGAAGTCTGCCTACCTGATGGTTGAGAAGAGCCCAATGCAAGGCAATACCTGCCTGGAGGGCATAAAGAGCAGAGTGTATAAGAAGAGGCTCCTTTATCTGGCAGGAAGTGACCAACAGGACAGGGTAAAGGAGCACTGCTCTGTTCAGGACAGTAATGCCCTTCTGGACAAATGTCTCCATATATCTTGGAGACTGGCCTAGGCTCTGTGGCTCCAGATGAACAGAAGTGGCCTATGGGAAAATGGATCAGAAAGCAATTTGTGGCAACAAGCATACATAAATGCTTACATAAAAGTAACAACAAAAGACACTGACCAGAAGAACAGGGTCCTGATGGAGTGGTGAGGGCACTAATATTGCAGTAAAAACCTGGAGGGCATGGGGAGCAGTCCAGCAAAGATTGCAAGCCTTCAACTTGACTCACTGTTCCTGCTGGACAGGGCATAGGTATAGATGCACCTTCCAGACAGTAAAAACCTAGAACAAAATAAACGTCAGATTGTAAGAACATTATCCGGTTGTATGAATATTTCTAATATACCGTAATATTAATGCACTGTATTCACCTGTTGGACATGTCAGACAAGAAGGCTGAGCTAGTTGAGACTGATAGGTACCAGGGGGACAGATGACAGGCTCAGTACTACCAAATGGACATGAATGTCCAAGTGGGCACTGTTGACCTGACCACACAACATAGTTAATAAAAGTTAAACATTCCCTCTCTTTTAGGAAGCAATATATTCAAATAGTATTTAGTTTTGACAACCATATTTTCTTGCTGTAAACGAATCATTAAATTTTTTTTTATTAAATTCCTCACTTCCCAGAGGTGTTTTCTGTGACTGCTATATACAGCAAGCCTACACATTTTCATAATTCTGTAAAGAACAATACTTAGTATTGATCCTAGGGCCTACCAGGTTCATGTGCAGACACAGTGCCTGCAGGGCAGAACCAGCCTTCTGGGCATAGAAGATCCACAGAGCTCTGGCCCCAATCAGGGCAGAAAAATCCAGGTGTACATGGGTTACAATCAGACCTAGATGCAGCACCATACCAACCCAGGAATGTTCCTACAAAAATGCATGGATATAATATTTGACATGCATTTAAACATGCAATTGTGTTAAACTGTGTGTTTAACTGAATATGTAAACTTCTTGATCACATATTATTTTCTGTCCATTAAAAAAAAAAAGTAAAAATAAAAATAAAAAATTCTAGGATATTGTTTATGTATCGAATAGACAGCTGATAGTTATTAGGGAAATAAGGTTGAGCAAGTTAGATTGACTTAAACAATCTAAGAAATCTTAGATCTAAGATTAACTGCAAACAAACCTCCTTACGATAGGTATCATCTTTTTAAACAGGGTCAAACTAAATATACAAATAATTATAATAAAAAAATACAGTGAAAGAAAAAATCTTACATTTCTGGTGCATATTTTAACAAATTTTTTTTCATTGTACAAAAAGCTAATAACTAATAATAATAATTATTATAATAATTTTTTATTATAAAAAAAATTGTAATGCAAGTGTAATGCTGTTTTTAGCAATTACACATTCAAGACATCTAAATAATTAGCTTTTTGCAGCATTGTGGTTATATTTTTGTCAGTTTGTCTTGCCAAATCATCTTCAGTTCCCCAAGGTTATAACAGTCCCTTTGATGGAACCACAAAATAAATGTTAAGAGGTAATGCTGTCCAAAGTCTTTTGGTTTGGCTATATGTTTAGGGTTGCTCTTTTGCAACTGTCTTCTCCCCTCATTTATTTTCTGGGCAAATGAAATTAAATTCTCCTCCAATATGCACCAGTAAATCGCTTTAATCATGTTTCCTCTATTGACTTTTAATGACCTATTTTCAGAAAAGCAGCTCCATAATACAGCTTCTTCCTTCATACTTCACTGTGTTGTTGGATGGATTTACAACATTAGGGATGAAAATTTGAAGAAAATGTTTGTAGCGTTTACGTGTAGAGTTTTCCAATACAGTGGAACCTCGGATTACAAGTAACGCGGTTTACGAGTGTTCCGCAAGACGAGCAAAGATTTTTTATAAATTTTGACTTGAAAAACGAGCGTTGTC
>JAOTQY010000050.1:10495286-10506326 GCA_026413445.1 Dolichallabes microphthalmus
GCCATCTCCACATCATTGCATTCAGTTTTTATTCACAATTTGTTTAGTGTCCCAACTTTTTTGGAATCTGGTTTGTAGCATTAAAGTTCACTGAGACCATTTATGTATTTATTTTTTAAATAAAAAATGAGACAACATTTTGTGTATAATGTGGCACAGTGGCTTAGTGGTTAGTACTGTGGTCTCGCACCTCTAGGGTCTGGGTTTGAGTGGGTTTCCTTCGGGTACTCCAGTTAACTCTCACAGTCTATTAGGCTTACTCCATTTATACATCTAGGACTCTCTGTAGTCCAACTAGGGACCGTTAAGACCAGTGGTAATTTCCATTGTATTTATTCCCAATTTTACCACTTTGGTAAAATTGGATCTCTGGTTAACATTCAACACACTATGTGCAATTAGGGAATGGCAATTAGTCTAATCTGCATGTCTTTGGACTGTCCGAGGAAATCCACCAAGCACAATGCAAACTCCATGCACACAGACCGTGAGGTGGGAATCGACTCTGGAGGTGCAAGGTGACAGTGCTAGTGATAACCACTGTGACCACATGCCGCCTATTAGGCTAACTGGTATTCCCAAACTGCCCAGTGTGTGTGAATGAGCGTTATTGGCACCACACCAGGGGTCCCCTGTATACAGGATAAAGCGGTGTAGACGATGAGCTTGTTCTGTGTTAGGTTTGAGTATATATTTCTTTTTATTTCTTTTTATTTTTTTACGCTTTACAATGAAAAGTCATGCCATCTGAGTCAGAGTAATAATAGGAGGGACGGGATAGTGATAGTGAGACATCTCTCTCTCTCTCCTTTATTCCCTCCCTCCTTCCCTCGCGAGCTCTCTCTCTCTCCCCCGCTCCTTCTTTCCGCCCACCTCAGCTCGAGAATAATAAGCAGAGCTGGGTGAGAGGCGCGCGCGCTCCAATCTCCCTGTCATCACATTTATCGTCTATTAGTCCAGTACAGAACACATTGATCAAGATGGATTGCCACTGCGTAAGTACATGCCTGCTTTCTGTAGAGAACTATTTACGTAACGCCGTATTGTTCTAACTTATTTAAGTTTCTTTTTTTATTCACTTGTTTATTTATTTATTTATTTTTAAGAAAGAGAACCGATTATTTCATGCAACTTCACATCCGAAAAATGCTAAATGCACTGGCATCCTGATCAAACTATTACAAGATGGTCTTTTCCTGAGAAACGATTTTATATTAAATAGTACTTGAAAACAATTTAGCTTTTTTTTCCCTCTTTAATAGGATTTTCCTGAATTCACTTCCATTCTCAGCCTCTAGAGGACGCTATTGAACTCCTATGTTCTGCAAAGTCCTTTCAGTTCCAAATGCATTCCGTCTTTTTGCGCTCTGCTTGAAACGAAGGCGTTTTGTAATGATGGAACCAAATAACTCTAGCCAAATGGCGTCTTGAACAGTTTATTCAAGGTTTATTGTATTGAAATGTTGCATTATAGTGACCTCTGGTGGTCAGATTGGACATGATCAATAATATCATACCACGGATTGAGAAATGTAGCGTGATAAAAGACAGGGAGGTCCTCTTTAGGGGTGTTCAAAATAATACGAGTTACCCATTAATCATTATTAACCATGGTCTTTGCAATGTCTGATATTCCTCAATATGTAAATGAGGACTCATATGTCAGTTTTGATAAATCATGGCATTATCCTAAAGCAGGGGTAGGCAAGTTCGCTCCTTGATAGCCACAATCCTGCAGAATTCAGCTCCAACCCTAATCCAACCCACCTGAAAAAGTTAATCATGGTCTTCAGGATTACTAAGGCTGAATTTTTTTTTTTTCAGGGTTGAAGCTAAAATCTGTAGGATTGCCGCTCTCTAGGACCGAACTTGCCTACCGTTGTCCTAAAGAATGAATAGATGGATGGATGCATGCATTTTAAAAAATCACTAAAAAAAGCACTAAAAAAAGCACTAACTGTGACCGCATAGTTTCACAGGTTTACAACCTAAAAGACATACACTGCTACTTTGTGTCCATAGTGTCCAGTCCTCTTGCCTATGGAAAAGACGTCCAGATAGCCAGATGTGCCTCATCATGTACAGTAATCTGAAATATTCAGAGCTTTTTAATGGAAAGTTAATTGACCATTAAAAAAAAGTGTAATTGTTTCCATTAGTGGTGCACAATGTTGGTTAACTTAGGTGTTGTTCATACTGCTCTTTGGATTTTAACATTCCTCAGTTTTCCCCTTATTTAAAGAAAAAAAGTGTGTTCTCTGAAAACTGACCTCTCGCTATAAGGTCCTAACAGGTTTGCTTGTTAGGACCACATATTGATGGTGTTAAATAATCTCATTATCCGCAATCACACATTACTTCATAGCCTCGCATTACTGCAATAGTAATGTTCATTATAATTACAATGTTAGCATTAATAATATATTTGTAACATGTTATTTTGTGTCTAAATTGTACGGCCTAGGGTTTCAAATGTAAACATACATACTGTAGCGTAAAAACCCGGACCTTTAAAGTAACCATGTCTTTTGTGTGAAAATATTCAGAATTAAGATCACCAATAAGCATATGACTTAGGAATGATGCAGTTTGGATGTTATGTTGGCTTTAATTTTGCAGTACTGGCTCTGGAACAGTGTTTCAGATTATTTAGAATTAAATGTTTTATATGCTTAACATTAAAACTTTGTGGTAATGAATAATACTTGACAAAGAGACAACTTAATCATTTTTAGTTGCCAATAACATATGCCAATAAAATAACATATGGTTCGAAAGCAGTTCCAATGACACTTATTATTTGTTGCCACAATGGAATTTGCTTTGAAGTGCATATGACATTTTCCACACAAAAAAAAGCACCAAATGCATTTTACATGAGATTCAAGCGGTTTGTGGTACGAAAGTATAACCCTGAAGCTGCAAACTGGGGCATATCTGTGGTTTATTTTGGTATTTTTAGTCACACCATATTTAACTTAAATAAATAATTTGGAATACCTAAGGAAGATTACATGATCGTTGGCAGAGTACTTAAAAATGTAAAATTCATACATACATAACACCATAAAACCTGTGCCTTTATCTGTGATGTGGGATAAAAATGTTAAAGTGTTCAACAAAATGAAAATGAGCTGTTAAATTTTTTCTTCAGTGGGTGACTCCATGCTTCACCCACCCAGGGGCTGTTTCAGTCCTGTCACTCATCCTCTGCTCACCTCCTTTACAGATGCTTGGTGGGAGATTGCATGGGCTCACAAATGCAAGCGTCATTAACACTTAGTATAGTGTAGCCAAATCCCACCAACACAAAGCCTGGGGATTAGGACAGCTGCATGTCCTCCTTTTCTGAGAATTATACCATGTGGGACATGTTTTTACCTCTGGAAAGGTTAAGTAATTATAATCTTCTTTCTGTAAATGGTGAAATGTTTAGGGCCTTAATTACTGAATCCTTTTTATACCTCCAAAAGTAGAGCTTATCTATTGATATTTATTTTTAGCAAGTGGAAAATGAGACAGTGATTTGAACTATTATAAATGTGTAATGTATTGGGTCAACTATATACTCCGTAGGGCATGAAGTCACTGCGAAGAGGATTAACATGGCTGGTGATCAGACTAAGCCCACTAAACTGTGGTGCCGCACATGTCTAGAGATTATTTTAGAGGTACGGCCAAGCAGGAAAAAAGAGATGAATGTAAATGAATTGGTTACTGAACTTATCCTGTTTGGTTATTGTGACAAAAGGAGGAGAGCAGCCAGCCGCAGGAGGAAGAGGACATCATGGACATCCCCCTGGATGACCCAGAGGCCAACAAGGCAGCCGCCAAGATCCAGGCAGGTTTCCGAGGCCACATGACCCGGAAGAAGTTGAAACCCGGTGATAAGCCCGGGGAGGAGGTGAGCAGCACTGGTGAGACGCTCAATGGGAGCCAGGGGGACGCAGGTCAGTGACTGCCCCCAGTTTCTGTAGACTATAGACTGAGGCCCAGGATTAGTTCTGTAGTTCACATACTGTACATCAAAGTGTTCCCCAAGAACACGTTCCAGCAATAAGATCGTCGTCATTCAGGTGAAATTTAGAAGTGAGCCTAAAGACTTGTATTATCTTGTGAAATACAAACATTTCAATTTCATTTGTCCTAACTGCCAACGCTTGAGTGAAAAATGTGTATACCTTCTTGTATGTGCACTAACACATGCAAAACCCTCCCAACAAGGTCAAGTGGTAGCATATAAAACAGATATAGCAATATATAAAAAATATTTCGTCTGTGTGCATATCGCACTGTTTTTTAGTTTTAGTAATTAGCCTCTATGTGACACAATATTTGCTCACTTTGTCACTTTCCCCTCAACTTTTTCTTTTTAACCTGTCAACCGTCTAGTCAACCAGTAGGCTTGTGATGCTCTTGCATGGTTGGACCCCAATTCCCATGGACAGAAACTTCTGACAATGGAGCCCAAGCATTTGGTTGCTGGCGATCCCATCATGGTGCCCCATAGAGGTATTTTTTTATAAAAGCTGGTGATTGTATGGTGCCATAGAGATACTAGAGAAACAATCACTAGCCAGCTAGATTGATGGACGTTTAACTGGCTCTGAAATTCTTGCTCCTGTGACATCATGTCCTGGTCCACTCAGATAATGTTGGCTAGGTCAACGATCTAGGTGGCATGAGGTCAAGAACCTCTCCCTTCCTTGCACAACATCTCATGGAGTTTAATGATGATTGGCCTCACTTTGGAAACATCAACTGCTTTTATAAAATGATTCAACTGATGCACTGTCAAGCCTCTACACTCAAAAATGGTAGTCCATATCTGTGAAATGTTTTAGAAGGTGCAGATGGACCTCTTTGCTAGTCACCATGTGCACATTTAAGGTTTTCTGGGAGAGCTAGACAGTTAACTGGGAGAGAATACTCTAGCCAGCAATTGGCATTAGATATATTCTTAAGTGTCAGTGTCTTCCCACGATGAGCAGGTTTCATTATCTAGACCAGAGTGTCCTGCTTGTGTCTCTGAGGTGGTTGGCAAGACCTTGGTTGCCACTCTTGCTTTCTCTAGTTTTTTTGTAAGGTGATCTGCCTTCCCAAATGGATGGTGAGATATTTGGCACCAACAGCCTGGTCAGTTATATGGTATACAATGGTTTGGCCCCTCACACTGAATTTCCATCCAAGGATTGTGACCCAGTAGTCCAGGAGACATTTCAGGAAGCAAGAGTACCTAGCATACCCTATAGTATTTTATGACTTGAAGTACTTTTTGTGAATCACATTTTTTCTTCAGGAAAACCCTTTGCTTAATTCACAGAATCCTGAGTTGACTTTTTTCAGGGACTGCTAGACTATACATTATATTCCAGATTATTTTAGGGTGACATAGTGGTTGAATCTGGTTGTCCAGTGTTACATCAGCCAAATTAATGAATCAGTCAATTGACCTTGCAGCATTAACTGAAGCTGATCCTGCAGAAGCTGATCCTGTGCCTAGTACATGCCCTGTGGTATTATTTAGACCAGGTGGCAGCCATCCAATCCTTAGGCCAACTATTAATTTTCCATAGAGAAAAGGATTCGGGGATTCCTCATCTTCTAGGGTTACTACCTTTACCAGATGCCCAGCCTAAACTATGTCCACTCAACAAGGATCATCTCCTTGTCATGGACATTACTTAGAAGAAAAGTGCTTAGGAAGGTCGCAGTTAGGTCATTGTCACAGAATAAAAAATATATATGGAAATTAGTTTAAAAAGTGTGAGGAACTGTATATAAACCACAATTATTAGATTGTCCCTGATAAGCAAGCTGGGTTGACAGTGGCAAGGAAAAACTCCCTGAGATGACAAGAGGAAGAAACCTTGACAGAAACCAGACTCAACAGGGAAGCCATCCTCGTAAAGGTTAACATCGCCCCTCTAAGTAATACAGTATGAATGTATTGGTCATGTCAAAACATCTTTCAAGGAAAAAATGGGTTCTGTTACATGTTATATTCTTGACATCCATTAACCGAGTATTCCACACAGCAGTTACAGAATAAGTGGTGAAACAGAACTCTAGTGACACTGTAGTTTTATGAAGCATGGATAACCGTTGAGGTTCCTTGTCTTTTGAAACTAACATGGATGGGAATTTTTATTGCAAATTAGGGAGAAAATGTTGTAGGAAAGACAGTAAGTAAATTTAACAGGTTGACAGAGAGAAATCTCACACCTTCAGTATGGTAATCTTGTCCCAGTTTTAAAGACATAAATCTAATTGTGATTGTGGGTGGCTGAAGCCATTGCAATTTTTTTCTTTTTTATAACTGGCTATGAAAGTATCGCAAACTAATTTAATATTTTCTTATCCACTGTTGCACTTGGAACAATCTTATTTTTTATAGAATCAGATATTTAAAACAGTGACACAGCTTTGCAAAGCACTGTTGCACTCCTATTTATTTACTCTCCCTATAGTGTCCCCATAGCGCTTTAACATCATCCGTTTCCAATCTTCACATCCTTAAATACTCTCCCAAACGCGACTCCATGTGTCTTGAGAAATCAAATCAACCATGAAACCAGCAGAGATGAAAAGGATCAAAACTAATATTGTATATGTATACAATACATTTTGTTTAATGCATTTATGTAGTATCTGAACATACTGATGTGGTTTGCAAAACCTGCGATGAAACTAAGTAAAGCGAGTGATTCGAAGTGGAAAGTGGGCCAGGCAATGAGTGTGCGCGTGTCCTTTTCACATCACCAAGCCTACATTTCTCCCCTTCAGCTGTGCTGGTCTGCTTTTACCCCACCTATGAAGCGGACTGGGGGAATAGGCCTTTTTCTGTCAAGCAACATCAACCCAGTTCTTTGTTGCTAAGCATTTTATAAATGGAGCTGTTATTTTTATCCTCAGGTGCATCTGCACCACTGAGATCGAGCTGAGAAACTGGGTTCTGTCTTAACTGTGGTGTGGACCCCAAAAAAGACCGACAGCTAGGTGTGCGACCTGTGCCCTAAAAATGATAGACGTTGATGCTGTGATATTTTTATAATCAAGTAGTCTTTGAAACCAAACAGTGTAAAATATCATATTGTCATACTAGAGATTGTTTATAAAGTAATTTGAGTAAATAATGTGTCTGTTTTGTACATTAATACGTGTATAGATAGGATCGGAATAGATAATATTTTTTATGCATTTATTGACTATACAGTAGTTTAAATGCATGAGACTATAAATTTCCTTTAGCACTAACATCATTTATAAACATTTATACAGTACTGTATATCCATCCACCCTTTTAGTAGCCAGCAACCATTATTAGATATCTAACCCATATTATAGTAAGGAACACACTGAAAAATATATAACACTGTTAAATCTGTTGCATTAGTAGCAATATTTCGGCTGATTACTACTAAGTGTGAAAACAATATCTCACACCTTTTTTTTACGGTTAAGTGACAATGACGTAATTGTCTGCAATATTGTCAGCAGGGCATGCTAAACCTGTTAAATCTGTTGTGTGTTTTGGACAGCAGGAGGATCAGAAGGAGTAGAGACAGATGAGACATCCGTGCTGGAGCAGTGAGGATTCTTCACTCTGGGGACGGCAGTTCCTGGAGACGTACCTTTTTATGTAGGGACAAACCGTAGTCATAGGTCGGATCTCATTAATCTGAAATAATATCTCTCATTCTTTATATTGAGTCTATTTCTCTCACCCTTTCTCTCTATTTCTCTCTCCATAGTCCTCAATTTTCTTTATTTTCTGCTTCTTATCCAGTCTAAGGGAAATACCTGTCCCAAACCAGCATGCATTGGCATCTCACTGGGCATGAACTTGGTGCACTTGTACTCTTACTGATTGTTTGCTAGTCCAAGTGTTGGTGTGAAAGCAACAAGGAATGCCCGTAAAAGTTTTAACATTGTACTGCTCGATATATTTTAGACTTGAATTTATGTATCACAGCCTACTTTTGTATTTGCTGTTTGCTTGAAAATTTGCCTTGTTGTAGTGGTTATTATGTAGTATGCATTATGTTTAAATGCTTTAGGATATTTTTTGTGTGTGTGTGTGTTTATAATTTATTGTATGCTACTCTATATTAATTCCTCTTATGAATCTGCTTTAACTTATGATAATCTGTTAAATGTTTGCTTTGCTCCCTTTAATATTAACTTCTCACTCTGTAGAATCAGATAAAAAAAAAAAAGATAATCAGAGCTTCCAAAACAGCAGTTAGCATGGCTAGCCTTCTGTTCTTTATTCCTCCCCCCCCCCCCTTTTTTTTTTTAAATAATCAAAGTTGCTGTATTTCAAGGAGTTTTACGAATTTAGATTTGACTTGGAATGTATGTTTTATTAATGGTTATGAAGATCAGCTTGCATGTAAACAATGGAATGAAGCATTAGCAGTAACCTGAATAAAGCGCTCTGAAATGGTTTATGTGTAGATGATTTCAAGCTGTTTGCAGAAGATCATTAGTGCTATGATGGCTTTCCTTGAGAGAAGCTCAAGCCATAAATGCAAAAGGCAGCATATTAGGCATGAGGCAGTAGTTGAAATATTAATCTATGCCACCCTCTCATCATGCTCCCTTTGGGTTCTCCTAGTAGGAAACAAATCCAGTACGTTTCGCCAATTATTTATTATGACTCCTAACACCTGGCTTCTCAGTAACACCACTGAGAAGGAGGAAGTAGTAGGAAATATCATTAATCTGCCACCAAAAACATAGAAGATGTCAAAGATAGTTACTTCCATGTATGACAAATACATCAAAGTTCAATGTAGTACTTTGTAGTATTTTGAGAATAAGGAAGTATAGGAAGTTTTGGTTACTATGAACATGCAGCTATTTATATTTAATAATGGCAAAATGGCAGGACAGTGGCTTAGTGGTTAGTACCGGGTTTGATTCCTGGTCAGGTTCGATTCCCGCCTCTATTTGCATGGAGTTTGCATGTTCTCCATGTGCTTGGTAGGTTTCGTCCGGTTGCTCTAGGACTACTTCCATAGTCCAAAGACATGCAGATTAGGCTTTGGTGTTCCCAAATTGCCCGTAGTGTGTGAATGAGTGTGTGTATGTGTGTGTGCCCTGCGATGGATTGGCACCCTGTCCAGGGTGTACCCCGGCTGATACCCTACTGTATAGCCTCCAAGCCCCCATCGTGACCCTGTATACAGGATAAGACAATAAGTGAGTGAGTAATGCAACGTATTGGATGGCACACTGAATTCACTGAAACCGTTGGAACAGTTGAAAAACCTGTTCCTGGCTGATATTGGTGATATTGGAGTGCTCCTGCCATACGATTCAGCATGGTGCACATTCTGTAATGCTTTTCTGGCAGTAAGTGGTTATTTGAGTTAGCCTTCCTGTCAGGAGAAACCACTACCATTCTTAACTAATCTCTCTCATTAACGAGATGTTTCCACCACAGAACTGTTTTGTTGCTGTTCTGTCCCATTTGTCATGTTCCAGGTTAATGAAATCACATTTTGAATCACTATTCTGATGTTTGGAGTAAAGCCTAACTGAAAATTTTAGCCACTGTGTTTTCCTAACTTTCACACAGACTTTTAAGTGGATCTTGATGAGGCCAAGGCATATAGCACATTATTCATTCATTCATCTTTACTAACCACTCTATCTGGTTCAATCTGGAAAACTGTACTCAGGAGCATTGCGCTAATGAGGCAGAAATCACAACTGCACCTCAGGATACCATACAAACATTCCCTGCTTGGGGCAATTTAGAGAAGCCAGACCACCTGCATGTTTTTGGAAGGTGAGAGGAAGCTGAAGAACTTTTGACGAAACCGACATGGACACTGAGAGAACACGTGAACAACACACACAGTACCCTGAGCAATGCTACAGTACCACTTATTTATTTCTGGATGACAAATATAGATCTGCAGGTGCATTGTAAACAGCAACGCTGTCACATTGCACCAGACTCACCTAAATCAAACTTCCTGCACTGCTGCACTCTGAGACCTTGTGGTGTTCAGAGATGTTTGTGATCACACCTGACACTGGGGTGAAGTTTAAAATTTTCAGTACAGTAAGGCTGTGAAAGTACATCAATGTGGTAGTATGCTGTGATAATCTGAATTGTTTATACCATTATATTGCTATTGAAATATACCCTGTGGCAAATTTTTCATATCATCCTGTAGGATAAAGTACCGGTATCTCACAAGCAGAGTTCTCTCAACCCAGACAGCCCATGAGAGACCCTCACAGTAATTGTCATGTTTGTCATGTTTATGGCTGAAGCTGGCTTCTTCCCAGGGTGCAGAAATGAGCAGTGGAGCTAGCCGGCCGCCCACACTGCCTCCCACTCGCATGGGGCCCAGGCAGGTATCAGTGTCTCCTCACAATGAATCCTGTCACCAGCTCCAGGAGGTAGAGCCTGCCATCAGCACTATCGCAGGTTGCCAATGGCAACGCAAAGCCTGCAAGACAGCTCTTTCTTCTCTTGTTCTTACACACTTGTGAAGCTGTTATAGGACCTGTGCTACACTGCTGTTGACACTTCTGTCAGACACTGAAGCTGCTCAGCTCAGAAACACGTCGTATTTATAGATGCCGAGATCACATGTAATCCCTGCAGAGAACAGATCCATAAGACACAGCATAGGCTGCAATGCCGTGAATAGGGAATCAAGTTTAACTGTTTAACTCTTCAAATCTTGAAAGTTTTATATACTGTATGCAAGTTTATATTCATGTCGTCATTGGAACAGCACTGGCTGTTTTTTCAGGTTTTACTTAAGAATATGGCATCTTTTCAATTTAGTCTTTCACCCTCTAGTGGAGATCATGGTGACTAGCAAAGTCTAGAAGATACCAGAGTAGATGAGGACACTTGTCAGGTCATATGGGAAAAGTCAAATTATCTGAAATAAATTACTTTGCTATAAGGTCCATGTATAATAATTTAATGCGAATGAATTGCCACAGTACATGAATACATAGAATTTGTTTGCAAAATGTAATTATTATTATTATTATTATTATTAT
>JAOTQY010000050.1:10535790-10546992 GCA_026413445.1 Dolichallabes microphthalmus
TACCCTGCCTTGTGCCCTAAGCCTCCTGGGATAGGCTCCAGGCCCCCCGCGACCCTGAACAGGATAAAGCGGTATAGCAGATGACTGACTGAATATTCCATTAATAGCTTGGCCTTCAATTTGTCCCAAATATGATTTCTTTATTTCTTTATTGTTATTTCTTTATTATTTATTTTTTTAAGAAAAGAAAATAGATCACCAAAGAGATGATTCATTATCAGGTGAAAGGAAAATGGGACTAGTAGTCAAGAGCATGTGCAGTAGTTTAGTAGTGAATTGAAGGTACAAATAAAGCTGAACACGACCTGATTCACAGGTGTCAATGGCATAATAGGCTGCAGTGACACCTGCGACTAGCATGCTCGACCTGCACCACCACTGTCAGCACTTCTCAGGTGCATTTCCCTGAGGAAAGACCTTAAGAGAAGTAAATGACTGTAATGAAAAGAAAGGGCAATTTACACTCCATTCCATTGGGACATCTCAATCTCGGACTTCTCTCTATGGTAGAGTAGTTGCATGTGTAATTGTACAGTGCATGTGTAATTAATTGTATTCACGTTCTACTATGCTTGAAGCACTTTTCATATTGATATAAATAATGATCATGTAGTCACTGCTTAGTTCTCTGTGGAACGCAGGCTACAGAAGGGCCAAGTGGGAACTGGACATGACATGCGTCCACTCTAGATTAGGAAGTGCTGGAGGCTGGAGCTGAGTGAGCTGAGTGAGCTGTCTCACACACCTGTAGACCCTTACTCCACGCTGGTCCCACAAATCAAAATTAACTGATCTGTTCATCTTTCCTGCTATATAGCTAGACAAACTTCTACACAATCTCATCAGCATAATTGAGCTTATTTAATTTGTATTAGCATCTATTCCTTTCTAAATAATTTAAATTCATATGTATGATTCATTATTTCGATAACTGATGAGGTTTGATCACTGAAAATACTGATGAATCACTGCTTTTTTCTAGGTGTTGTTTAGTCGTCACTGCAGTCCGTGTGACATTAAAGAGCTTTTGTGTTCTTCTTCCAACATCTCCAGGTTAGTAGAAGTAGTAGTAGTAGTGTTAGTATCACTCTGACATAACATTTGTTGTATGTTTAAAACTTGGTTTAAGCTTTAAATGCATGTGATTTTCTTCATACCTCAAATCTCATATTGTACAACATAACATAATCGATACATATCATCATATATATGTAATAGATCATAAAATATAAAATATCATACATTTTTATAACAGTACCAATTACATCAACTACATATGATGTATAATTTTTTAAATATATTTTTACATTTACTTATGCAGATCATTATACATTATAGTTAACATTGTTAATCACTTATAAAACTATTTTGAAAGTGTACATAAATTACATATAAACCTAAACAACACTGAATACTATTTATACAATTCATGATGTAAAGTTTGAAGATGTACATAAGGTGTACTAGAAAGAGTTGTGTTTAATTGAAAAAAGAAGAGTGAACAAGTGCTTTAAGTGACATCTTACACATCCCGGCAAAAAAAAGTTGCTGTTTCGGAAGGGTCTGAAAGGGTTGATTTCCGCCTCAGGGTCTGTGTGCATGGAGTTTGCATGTTCTCCCCGTGCTTGGTGGGTTTCCTCGAGTTACTCCAGTTTCCTCCCACAGTCTAAAGACAATGTAGATTAGGCTAACTGGTGTTGCCAAATTGCCCTGAGTGTATGAGTGTGTGTAAACGTGTGTGCCCGTCCAGGGTGTACCCCGCCTTGTGCCCTACTAAGTCTACTAGGATAGGCTCCAGGCCCCCAGCGACTCTGTATACAGGATAAAGTGGCATAGACGATGACGGAGTGAGGGAGTGAGTAGAGCCCCCTGGTGGCTTTGGCAGTGCTACGAACCTGCATGTACTGCAAATAGGTCTGATCCTATATGTCTTTTGACAGGACCACAGCTATAATGTTGGTGAACCATGAGGGAGCTCTGGTATCTGTTGATTCAACCATGCCCACCAACACACCCAAGTAACATATTTATCACATTAATATAGTACATCCTCATAATTTGTAAATAAACAATTTTCCTTTTGATACCTAATTATTTTGCATTATTTCTTCCCTTCCATATAGTTCTCCATATAAAGTTGTTCAATTATCCAGCAGTCAGCTGGGAGGTAATATACAGTAAAACACATCGTACTTCCCAACACCGTAATGACTATTTCCATCTTTACCAATGACATTTATAATGACAGATAACTGCCTCCTGAGTCTATATTGTATAGGTCAGTTTGTGATTTACAGTCTGTATGCTTCCCTGTACAGAGAAAGAAGACATGTTTCAGAACGTGTTATCGCAGGTGGCAGAACAGTTCAGCAGGTAATGCCAGTGTTTGTTTTCCCAGAGACCAACGTGGCACTCGTTTGCATTTCACACGCATTGCACTGACTTTTTCTTGAGCTATGTGTCTGAAAAAAAGTTTCTCTACTTCAGGGCTTTCAAGATCAATGAACTAAAAACTGAAGTCACCAACAGGCTGGCTATGTTGGAGAAGACAGTGGAGTGTATGTGTTTCATGCATACTGTACTTGATGTCTTTGTATAAGGATTAAGTATATGATGTAGTTGTTTGTGACATTTGTAATTAGGTTTTTGCTTCTGTGTTTCAAATAGTGGAGGGTCTGAAGGTTGTGGAGATTGAAAAGTGTAAGAACGACTTGAATAAGCTAAGAGATGAGATGACTTCCCGAGGAGGAGGAAGGTAAGCAGTTTCAATCAAAATGTTTTGTAAATTAGCTACAGATTGCAAGAAGTAGCTATTTAACACCAACTTTCTTTACTAGAGTGAATTGTCCTTGTAAGTATAACTTCTCGGATGATGGAAAGAAATTAACTCCTAGACGTGATGTGCCCAGCTATCCAAAGGTACTTTTAACAAAATATTTCAAATGAGTTTTAAAATGAAAAAAAAAAAAACCATTCTTACACCATTATTTTTTATTTTATTCTCAGTACACACTCTCTCAGGAGACTATTGACGCTCTAAAGAAGCCAACCTTTGACGTCTGGCACTGGGAGCATAATGAAGTACGTGTGCCTCTAAGGAGTGTAAATATTTGGATGTACCGAAGTTTCTTCATTTAAAACGCATTTATGCATTTTGAAACAATTAAATTGTGGTTTGATTTTGTTTCAGATGCTCAGTTGCTTGGAATACATGTACCATGATTTAGGCTTGGTGAAGGAATTCAACATGAACCCCATTACTCTCAAACGTTGGCTGGTAAGAGATCAAGTTTAAGCCAGTATAAAAGGCCAATTTCTGTTACAGTTCTGGTTATAGGGCATATAAATTGGATTTTATAGCCATATAAATATAGAGAGTCTATAATAAGTTAAGATCCATCATTTTCCAGCTTGCTATTCAAGAAAATTACCGTAGCAACCCTTTCCATAACTTCCGCCACTGCTTCTGCGTGAGCCAGATGATGTATGGTATGATTCACCTCTGCAATCTTCAGGTCAGAACTCTCTTGCTTACTAAATGCATGGCAGCTGCGCTGTAATAGAAGCGCATAAACATTTTGTTTGTGTGTGCTGTGTGTGTATGCATTTGTGTTTTTGTTCGTTAGGAAAAGCTCACATTGTCAGACTTGGGCATTTTAATGACTGCTGCGGTATGTCACGACTTGGACCATCCTGGCTACAATAACACGTACGTAACAATAATTAATTGCAAACTTACTATACAGTACCATAATACTATACAATACAGCATACCATAAACTTATACTAGGGACTTTCAAGTCAAAAGGTGACTTGTGAATGAAGATGTAAAACCGACATTTACAGAAGACTTCTAGCATAGTATGGTAATGAGACTAGTAGCCACAGTAAATCATTTGTATGGCCGAAATATTTTAAAGAAGACCGTACATCCATGAATCATGTTCCTGGCTGAGGTGGCTCGGAGTCTACTTGCAGTTGTTCCCATAAATACATAAAATAAGTGGAATGTCTGAGCCTTGAAAATCGATGGATATCTTGTCGCCAACTTGCAGAAGAGAAGCATCTGTCGTGGGAACTGTACACACAATCATTAGAACAGAACAGAACAGAATAGAATAGAATAGAATAGAATAGAATAGAATAGCCTATCATTTATCATTTATTGCCTGCCTTTATTGTCATCATATTGTGCAAAATATATGGAAATTTGGAGAGCTGCTCCAGTAGACATACAACACCCTCACACAATTAGAAACATTAGCGACACTATTTGCACATTACAGGAAGTCGGCTGGGGGTTATCGTGACTAGTGCTGACATCGCTCCAAGCCATTTCCACATGTTTAGGCCATTAAAGGAGTTCCTGGGAGGCTAGCAGTTCAGGCTTAATCAGGCAGTCTGAACATGGCCCCAGTGTACACAGAAAACTACCTCGATGGTATCCAAGCACTAGTTCAGAGTTCGGATAAGTGCATTAATGCAGCAGGGATTAAATAGAGAGATAAAGGGAGTATTAAGTCTCTTATTTGTGTTCTGTTATTCTGCACAATAAAAAGTCCCGGTTTGACTTGAACAAACCTTGTACAATAAGCTTATTCAATAAGCCATTATTCAACAATGATGCAGTGTAAACAATAACATTTTCTTTTAGATACCAGATAAATGCACGCACTGAGCTAGCTGTACGTTACAATGACATCTCTCCTCTGGAGAACCACCACTGTGCTGTGGCATTTCAGATCCTCTCTTTGCCCGAGTGTAACATCTTTGCCAACGTGGACTCTGAAGCTTTTAAACAGATCCGTCAGGTTGGTGCAGCCTTGCTTTGGAAGTTTATAACTCTATAAGAGTGGAAATTCAATTGATTAATTTAGAGTAGGAAGATGCATGATACTGTATACTGTACAGCTGCAATATACCTTCTTATCCTATCACCTACAGGCAATCATCACACTGATTTTGGCTACTGACATGGTCAGGCATGGAGAGATCCTGGATTCTTTCAAGCACAAAGTGGAAAATTTTGATTTCACCAAAGCGGACCATGTCACTTGTGTATGTACTTAATTCCATAGAGGGTACAGTAAATTAAATTCACTCCAAGACCAATGGACTGTATTCACAATACGTTAATGAATTAAGCTGTTTAAGTCTAAGGGATACATCAGTTCACAGGCTGAAAAAATGATTGGTATTGAAATTTGTCGTATTCATCCTAAACTGATTGCTAGAAGGCAATTTTGAGGCAGTTTTTTTCCTACATAGGTATTGCTGAGGAAAGACACAAACTTTCTATTAAACAGCTCTGCTTAAATCTTAAATCTAATTTGTTAGAAGGTGGTTAGCATGGCTCTGACAGTAATACTTGCTATAGGGCGAATGACGGGTTTATATGAATGCCCTCATTCTAATATGTTATTGCTTCTATAGTAACAGCTCAAGAAATTTTGTTTTTCACTCCACATAAAATAATTTTTAATAGTGTTGATATGGGGTATTTTTCTCTAAAGTAACATTAATTTTGTAAATCGTGTCCAAGTCTTTGTAATACTTTATAATCTTATAAATGCTTTTTTTTTCAATCAACTTTGGGGTTAAAGTAATTCCTCTTTGCATCATGTTGCATCACACCACCCTGTCGTTGATTATTTTACTGCAATGACAAAATGTGCTGTTATTTATAAAACTATATATATAGTATTTGAGCAACTAAAAAAAACAGACTAGCATACATATACTGTACATACAACACATTCAAATCAATAGCTAATTGGATGTTTTTTTTTGTAAAAACCTACTGAAGGATGAATAGTGCAACTAATGTTAATCAACTATAAATTATAGTCAAATATAAATTGGTGCGCGCGCGTTCTGATCATGCAGGGGGGGGGATTGATTGCGCGTTCTGATCATAAAAATAGAGTAACGAGGCTATTTTTAAAATGTATGGAGTAGAAAGTACAGATAATTGCTTAAAAATGTAAGGAGTAGAAGTAAAAGGTCGGCTAAAAATTAATTACTCCGGTAAAGTATAGATACCCAAAATTTCTATTTAAGTAAGGTAACGAAGTATTTGTACTTCGTTACTTGACACCTCTGGCTGCACCAAAAGGGAAAGTAGAGCTTGGGAAAGTTGACTGTTATAATTTCGGTTAATAACACTTTTTAAGCCTTTTGACTTACAACCAGGTGGTCTAGTTTAGCTAATGGGAGTCCCCTAATTTTTCCATTATGCAAGTCTTTAGCTGTGCAATTGAATAGGGTATTCATTACATAATGCACCACACATTCTCAATTGGAGCAGGCAAACCAGTCTAGCACCCGTACATAGCCATGTATGTGTAAATCAAGCAGAATGCGTTTTGGCGATATCCTGCTGGAAAATACAGGAATGCCTCTGAAAAATATAGTGTTTGGATGGCAGCATATCACTCACTCACTCACTCACTCACTCATCGCCTATAACACTTAATCCCATATACAGGGTTCCAGGGGCCTGAAGCCTATCCCAGGAGACTTAGACCACAAGGCAGAGTACACCCTGGACAGAAACCTGGTTCCAATCCATCACAGGGTAAACACACTTGATGGGTTTCCTCTTACAGTCTTTAGACTGAAAGAGGAAGCCCATCAAGCACGGGGATAACATGCAAACTCCATGCACACAGAGGTGGTACTCGAACCTGGCCGAGAATCGAACTCAGACCCTGACGAACTACTAAGCCACCTTGGCGGCATATCATGCTTCAAAAAAAACATATTTTTCTGCATTAATGGTGACCTTACAGATACGCAATTCACCTGCCATTGGCACTGGCACACCCCCATACCATGACTGATGCTGGCTTTTGGAACTTTTGGAACAGATGCCAATAACAGTTTGGATGGTCCTTTCCCTCTTAGACCCAGAGAACATGACAGCTGTTGTTTACAAAAACTGTTTGAAATGTTGACTCATCAGACCACAAAAGATGTTTCCAGTGTGCCACTGAGATCAGAAGGAGCCCAGAGAAGTCTTTGAAGTCTTTTGAGTAAATGCACCGACAAATGGTGTTACTAGACAATGGTTTACAAAAGTCTTCCTTAGGCCACATCATGATTTGCACAACATAAGCATGTTTTTCAGACATCATGTCAGTGATGTCTGAGGGATCGAAGATCACACATATTCAGTAGTTTTTAACCCTGCCCTTTACACATTGAGATTTGATTGGGGAATGGAATCCTGAAAGTATTAAACAATTTGCAGGTGCATCTGTTGGTAAAAGGTGAACCAGCACTTGTTTCTCATCACCTTGTAATTTCTAACTGTCATATTGTTATTAGTCTTAAATTGGCCCACCCAACTTTTTAGATGATGTTGCAGCCACCAGGTTTGAAATAAGTGCATATTATCAACAAAATAATGAAATCATCAAATAATGAGTTGCTGTAGAGTACTCAATATAGTACAAGGTTTAGACTTTGTTTATATTGCTTTATATAGAGAGGCCCTCTATATGCAGATTTGGTTATTTGATGTTTCTAAAGTGCCCGTAGTGTGTGGCCTGCAATGTATTGGCACCTTGATCAGGGTGTACCCCACCTCGTCCCCAAGGACTTCTTGGATAGGCTCTAGGTCCCCAGCAACCCTGTTTTTTTTTTCAGGAGGTATCTGAATGCCGAGCACACAATTTTTGTGTTAGTTTCTCATGATGCATGCTAAACTCAACTCCAACTACTGTATGGCCAAACGTGATGAGTGGCTTTTTTGTCTTTCTTGCATGGAACCTGATGAAAGGTACAGATCTGATGACACATTACACAAAACTCCTCTTTGTTTCTTCCTTTTGTGTGTGTGTGTGTGTGTGTGTGTAGCTGAAGATGGTCCTGATCAAATGCTGTGACATTTCCAATGAAGTCAGGCCCACAGAAGTTGCAGAGCCATGGGTAGACTGTCTTCTGGAGGAATACTTCATGCAGGTCTGCACAATGTGCTCTCCTGCACTCTTCTTTGCTTTTATCGTTTGAGTTGCTTTGCAGATAGTGATGCATATACATGCATATTTCTTCTCAGAGTGACAGAGAGAAGTCGGAGGGTCTACCTGTCGCTCCATTTATGGACAGGGACAAAGTGACCAAGCCCACAGCTCAGATTGGTTTTATTAAATTTGTCCTCATCCCTATGTTTGAAACGGTGATGAAGGTATGCAACAATGATTACTGGTGTTTGTTAAACTCAGATAAGGCACTCGGATTGATAATATTTGGCCATCCACAGATAGTGGGTATAGAAAAAAAGAATCAACCCCTTTAAAATAATCACATTTTGTTGCTTTGCAGTCTGAAGTTTGTGTTTTATCCAGCTGTATTTACTCAGTTCAACTTTTAACATCCAAGTGACAGATATAACACCAAAATGTCAGAATAAAATAGAAAAAGAAAAAGATAAGCAACACCCCCTCCTAATAGTGACTCAATCAGGTGAAGATAATCAACTTATCAAAGACACACAAAGCCATATGACTTTCAACTGTGACCAGCTGTCGTCATTTTGATTAGCTCAGTATGAAAAGCTGGATTAGCTCGGAATTTTACTCCCTGTAATGCAATTCAAGCAAACAATCAAGTCAAACAAACAGTCAAAAGATCTCAGAGATAAAGTTGTGCACAGGCACAAGTGGATTCAAAAATTTTCAAAAGCTTTATAACTGCCTAAAAGAAATGGTACAACACATCAGGATCAGAACTATACTCCAAACTGGATGAAAGAGCCAGGGGGGAAATGGTCAGAGAGGCTACCAAGAGGTCTACAGCAACTCTGAAGGAGTTGCAGGAATTTATGACGAAAAGTGGTCATTGTGTGCATGTAACATCACATATTCTCCACAAATGTGGCTTGCATGGGTAGGTTGCACGGAAAAATCCACTCCTCAAGAAAGGCCACATGCAGTCACGACTGTGCTTTACAAAAACGCAGATGGTTAGATATGTCTGCTGGAAATCCAATACAGCTCACCATCCAAATAACACCATTCGTACAGTAAAGCATGGAGGTGGTAATATCTTACTGGGGTGTGGATAAAATGGATAAGGCAAAACATCAATAAATTCTTTAGGAAAATCTGCTGCCCTCTGACAAAAGGTTGTCAATGAGAAGAAGGTTTCCCTTCCAACATGACAGTGACCCAAAGCACACAGCAAACACACAGTGGTTGAAGGAGAAAAGGGTGAATGTCCTTACATGGACAGACCACAGAAAATCTGTCGAATGACTTGAAGACTGCGGTCCACAAACGGTCACCATCAAATTTGATGAGTTCTGCCAAGAAGAATATGAAAATATTGCAAAGTTTAGATATGTAAAGCTATGTGTGCCATTGAGAAGTTGATGAGCTTCACCAGATGACAAGTAATTTTTAGGAAGTTTGATCCTTTTCCAAATCAGATAATATTCTGGTTTCTATTTTTTATTTTCTATTTTTGTTGTGTCTTCATTTCAGGATACAAAGTGTGATTCTTTTAAAGGGGTCGATTCAATACGCACTGTATATGGCACAACTGAATTTTTGTAATATTTTTCCCCCTCCAAATAAAGACATTTTATCCTTTATCAAAATGTGAGCAATTATGAATGAGGCTTTCATATGTTTAATATCTTTTTAAGTTGTTCCCCCAGATCGAGGAGATCATGGTTCAACCACTGAGAGACTCACGAGATCATTACGAGGAGCTCAAGCAGCTTGATGATGCCATGACTGAGGTAGACTCTCTATTGCTCCCTCCATTTATATTATATAGTAGCTACTGTATCTAGTTAGTTCTTTAGGTTTCATCTGCATACGTAATGGTTTATAGCCTTTATCTAAAATTAGCATATAATTCTATATGATCTATGATCTATATTCTTTTAATTGAAAAGTTAAATGTGATCATATAATATAACCAAAGATAAGGGAAATGTTATTGCATTTGTTCTGGTTTGACTTGCAGGGTTATGCACACAATAGTGTTCCACAATAGTAGGCAACAACAAGTTCAAAACATTCATTTAATTAAATATGACAGGTTAAAATAGTTGCAGTATCATCACAACTCATTAACTGTACATAAAAACAATACAATAAGAAAAAAACTAGCAGAAGTAGCAGACAACGTTGTTGCTTTTGCTAAATTTACATACTGTAGCTTGTTATGCTAGCTGGCTTTGCAAATCTGCATTGCTAATGGTAATAAAATGCCTAGAATATTTCATGCAAATCAAGCAAACAATTTTAACACTAATTAGTGAATTATTTAATGGAATTGTTTGTGTTTAACTATTTAGCTTTAGAAAGTACTGCCATTTCTTATGGAAACTGAACAAAAAAAAGTGATAAACTGTAGTGAAACAAGCAGCTTGTCGCTTGCTAATGTGACGTTAGGGGTAAACTGAAAAAAAATGTTTCCTTACAAGACTATGAATTTGTGACTGGAAATTGTTGGTTAGCTTACTGATGCTGTTTTGCTCAGCACATGCTAACATAAAAGTATGTTTGTTTTGAGGCGCAGAAGAAAAAAACTGAAAATATGTCATTAGGAGGAAAGAAGAAATAAGCATTGGGGCGAGTGATACTGTGTAAGTAGATGAGTGTGCTGAGTGCTTTTTTTTTTTTTTACTTCATCTCTAGCCAAGCTCTCATGCAAGCAGCACCCAATATGCTCAGTATAAGTCTATGTTGCTTTCAGGAACATAAAGAGGAAATCAGTATATGTAAGCTTGCTCTCTATGTCACAGAAGGAAGTTTTTTATAATTAAAGGAAAAATATATTTCTTATACAGTTATTTCAAGTTGCGTTCAAGAGCAGTATTTTGTCACAAGCTGAAGCTTTCTTTGGTAGTATACTTCCCAGATAGCACAGGTACATCGCGGAGACGTCTGCTAAAGATCGTATCATCTGGTGAACATCGTGTAAATTTTTTTATAGTCGTATTTTGATGGTCTGTAGATCTCCTGTTTGAGCTGTTAAATGATACATCGTCTTTATGTCTATACGACGTCTATATGACGTATGTTTATTATCCGAAATTTGCTGGTATGTGGCCGGGAAGCTGCAGCATCAGCTATGACTTGAATGATTTAAGGGGATTTTTTTAATTATTATTTTGTGGCGGAAACGGGCTTCCATAAGTTTATTCAGAAGAACTACATGAAGAAAAAATATCTGACGTTAACTAAG
>JAOTQY010000050.1:10550207-10560586 GCA_026413445.1 Dolichallabes microphthalmus
AGTATTATTGCAATAATTCTATGTGTTAGAAAAGTAAAGTTGTACTGTACTTTACTTTTCTAACCCATAGAATTATTGCAATAATACTATGCAGCTAAATGTTTAAACTATGTAGTTTTCTCACCATTGCTGCCTCACACACTCGCTTTATAAATATTTTTAGTAGAAGGAAAAGCAGCAGACAATATAGTTTAGTAGTTTAGAGTTGTAGTATTACACTAAATTTGGCTAGTTTAATGTGTACAGAAAAATTGAGAGCTGTTAAAAGCTGTTAAAACTGCCCAGGAATGTCAAGATGGCCGCCAATTAAACTAGGACTTTCTCATTACCCAGTTCATCTGTAGTTTTTAAAAAACTGACTATGGATGTATCCCTAAGCTCATAAACTGCCACCACACATTTCATCACCTACTCTGTTGTAAAGATTTATTTTGGCTAAATAGTTGTTACTTTTGCTAGCTACACCACCACAGTCTAGTAGTGTGCCAAGATGCATTGCCAGCCACCTGAAGGCATCTACTCACAAATAACATGCACTGTGATAAGTGCTTCTATGCAATATAGTGTTTAGATATTGAGGTGATGAGAATAGAAAATATCTGGGCAGTGGTGGCTCAGTCGGTTAGGGCTGTGGGTTACTGGGTTAAGGGGTTCGAACCCCACCATTGCCAAGTTGCCACTGTTGAGCCCTTAACCCTATCTGCTCCAGGGGCGCTGTAAGCTGGCTGACCCAGCGCTCTGACCCCAGTTTCCTAATTGGGATATGCGAAGAAGAAATTTTGCTGTGCTGTAAAAAGTACATGTGACAAATTGAATATTCTTCTTCTTCTATTCTATTCTTAACTGGGACAGAAAGCAACTTTTACATTATGTAATTGGAATACAATAAAAAGTAAAAGGTATAAACATCATGATGAAGATGATGAACATTATATTACAAAGTGCCTGTGCTGGTGAAGTGTTAAAGCTATAATCATCTGTTCCACTGGGTGGCAACATTTCTCCAGGGCCACCACGCATGATGACAAACATATAGTATGATACAAGTAAGAGACACTTATTTACATGTACCATTTTTCCTGCTAATAAGTTTTCATTATTTCTTCAGGTAAAACAGCACCGTGTGTGCACCTACTGTGCTGTTTTAATCACAGCATGCATCATAATTGTATTTAATTGTAAGATTTGTCACAAAACAGTCCGAAAGGATTTAGGACAACGTACTTTATGTTGATGCACATATCAATTTAGATCTTGTTTGCTCTTGGCTCATCAAAGGAATCAATTAGTGTCTGTTAGTAGCAGATCCTAACCACAATGTGTGGAAGATATGGGCCGCTTGGTAATCTGAGCCTGCTAAACCTTTCCCTAGTCTCTTATCACTACTTATCTGACCAACGGCATGCCTGTGAAAGTTCACTGTAATGTAATTCGAATCTGGAAAGGTGCAAATGCTATAGTCAAATTGAAAGTAGAAGTGAAATTGTCTAAAAATAAATTAATTTATTTAGCCACAAAATGTCTACCACATCCTCAGTACACTGACTGGTCAGGATAAAAACAAAGCACTGACAAGTTCAAATGATTTTACATTTATATTTAAACACTCATTTTAATATGCTGTTGTTTCTATGGTAACATCTAATTCACCTGTAGAGACACATATGATGTTACTACGGGCACTGGTGGCTCAGTGGTAGGTGTTTCGCCACGCGTAAGGCCCGGGTTCGATTCCCAGCCATTGCCCAAACCACCCAGCCACTGGATGCAGTGCCGGACCCGGATAAAATGGGAGGGTTGCGTCAGGAAGGGCATCCGGTATAAAAACCTGTGCCAAGTTGTTGTGCGGACTGTGGTGACCCCTTGCCAGGAGCAGCCGAAAGACCAACACATATGATGTTACTCAATAAAGAAAAACCCTTGAAAAGGTGAATTGAACTGGAATTTTCCTGAATGGGAGAGTGTTCTAGACAAAGGATGGTCTTGTTTATTTCAAGAAAGAGGGCAAAAAAAAACAAAGAGGGTGGTGAAGAGAGAACTGTTTATAGCTGCTATAAAGTAAGTGATAACAAGGGCTGTTGTGTCTCCTGGACGTTTCACAGCATTGCATGTAACTACAAATGGTTAAAAAGAATTACGTCATTTATTAACTTGTAATTATTGGCAAATTTGTGTCAGCTGTGTCACACCATGCCATCATGTATTATTTTTTAACACCACACCCTTGGAGGTTTTTTCTACTCCAAAATCTCTGTTTTTAATGGACCTTTTTTCACCACAAACAAGTGTGAAACTATTTTCCTTTTTACTGGAGCACAATCTATCAAAGCCCGGTACTGTTCTGGAGCAAAACAAAGAACGTTTCAGTGGACTAGATAAAACCCTGAAGTTGAATCTGATTGATCTGAAGATTTGTGGAATGAGTCTTCAGTGTCAGTACAACAAAGTTACTATCTAATATGAAAAGCTGTGTTTTTTTTCTCTCTTCAAAAGAGAGGCTGGTGAGGGTGTGACTTTTTATATCTGCTATAGCACAAATAAAAACAGGATTTAAACTGCATTGCAGATGTTCTACAGCTTTCAAGGGAACTATAAATGGTGAAGTATAATTTGGTTTAATTAGTTAACATCGACTCAAAAAACTATATATTTAAATACCATTTTAAAAAGTCACTGGCATATTAATTGAAAAAAATCTGAAGACTTTTCTGAATAATTACAATACCCTACTGTTACTGATTATTTTTCTAGAAAATCATGTCTCGCTTTGCTTTAAAGATGACCTGTGTTTATATATTGCATGAATTGTCCTTGAATTGCCCTTGTTGTTGCACTATATCATTCACTGGCATAGGCAAATGAAAATATTAATCCATTTTGTGTCAACCATGTCATACCATGCCATCATGGATTATTTTTGCTTTAACACCGCACCCTGTAATGGTTTTTTTTCCTTAATTAATTTTGGATTTTCCAATGATTTTGTTTGTTTACTGGCCAAAAAAGGACCTGAACAATTTTATCCACAAACAAGTGTACTCTAATCTAAATTCCCCCTTACTAGAGCACAAACCATCAAACCCTGATGCTATTCTAGTTCTGAGAACCTCTTCAGTCTGGTCTTTTTCAACAGAGGGTTTTCTAAGAGCGTTTCAGAGCTTAGGGTCATTTGTGTGGGATGAACCCTGATTAACTTCTGCCTCAATTCTCCCTGACTAAATGACTCATCTCTTGAAACTGAAAATCCCTCTTTAATTTCCCTTTATGGATGAGAACTAATCTATAGAACATTATTGGGTTTTTTCTTTTGTTTTTACTTATTATTTCCAGCGGATTCATTGTAAATGCTTCACTGCTTCAATGGTAATGACCCTGACCATTCTTTTTAGTACTTTTCACTCACACATAAAGGTGACTTTGCACATCAGTGCCATCATCCATGGTGGGTTTGCATTAAACAAGGTGGGAGAACAAAAGCCTGTTAATAGCTGGAACTTTGCACCCAGACATATGGCCTTCTCACTTCACAGGAGGACTCTGATTGAACAAACAAATACTCACACACACACACCCCATGCAACTCGAATCATCTTACTGTGAGATACAAAGCAGAGGCTCCGGGGCATTCTTCTCTTTGTGATAAAGTGAAATCCCTTTGAGTTTTTTTATAAGACAGGATTCTCTCACATCCTGAACCCACTCTTAAAATGGAACACCTGTAACAGGTTTCTGCTCAAAGAAAATCTGAGCATTTTGCATTATTGCACAAGTGTGCATGTAGTGCTGAAAAATTACATCAAGGGTCTGAAATGGCTAGACAGTGTGACGAAAGTTGGAACAAATGTGCAAGGAATTCGTGGGGGGGGGGGGTTGGGGTAAAAGTTGTGTCTGCCCTTAAACGACCTTGTCACACTGTGTCTTCTCATGTAGACAGAGTGTGAGTCTGTGGTCTGCAACTTGTCATAACATCCTTTGTGCTGGCCAAACATCTCACTGGCCTGATCTGCAAGAGGAAAGCTTATATCTTGGTCATAAATCTGTGCAGACATTTGGCTTATCGCCTCTGCTTACAGTTTACTGTTACATTTTTTTTGTTGCTTTTCATTAGGCTATGTGTTGTTTGATGTCATTAAAACTCCTTTCAGGAAGTTAATAATCAGTTAACAACCTCAGCCTTTTATTAATAAACAGATATGTATGTACATCTAGTCCACAAATGGATACTTTTTTTTTTTTTTTTTTTTTTTAGAAAGCTAGACCCCTATATGCTTGAAGAGAACTCTCTGAAAGGGAAACCCTCTGTGGTGGAATTTTTGTGTTTTCCCAATGGGTCAAAACAAAGAAAGTTTTGGCGGGCTAGATGAAACTATTTTCCAGAGTTTAAGAAGCTGTCTCTAGCATCTGTAAGTTTTCAGAATCTTCAGGACAAACTTGGTTTTCTTAAAAGAAAGGCTGGAGAAGGAACAACTTTTTTATGAGCTATGTCAGAAGTGATAACAGGAGCAACAAAGGATGTTCAAATCAAACTGGGACTTTTGATTGTGTGGAATAAAAAATAATAATAAAACAGTTATAAGAGTAAAAACTACCAGAATTCCTCTATATTATCTCCTGCAACACTGATGTACTTATTCAGCATTTTATTCAGCATTTGTTAATGAGAAATTTCCCTTTTCATAAATTGTGCTGCATAGTTAACATTCTACAGCATTAAATATAATATATACTGTATAAACTACGTTGTTTTCGTTATTTTTTTATTCGTTTAAAATTTTTTTTACAAAATTTATAATTATTGGCAAATTGCTGTAATATGAGAAATAAAAAAACAGGATAGTGTGTTTTCTTAGATCAGTATGATTACTCACTATGTTTTAGGCCTTTCTTGTGTTTTGCATATTTCATAAACTGAATTGCTTTTTGCCTCCACGGTCCAGGTTCGGTTCCCAATTCCACGCCTCTGTGTGCATGGAGTTTGCATGGTGCTCTTGTGCTTACTAAGTTTTCCCTGGGTACTCCGGTTTCCACCCACACGCCAAAGACATGCAGATTAGGCTAATTGCTGTTCCCAAATTGCCTGTCGTGTGTATGTGCCCTGAGATGGATTGGCACCCGTGCCAGGGTGTACCCTGGCTTGTGCCCTGTGCTAGGCTCCAGGCCGCCTTACGACCCTGTATACAGGATAAAGTGATATAGACGATGAGTGAGTGAGAACTGTTTTGTAGTTACATATACGAATGTATTGAAGTATAACGAAAAAGCTGAAAATATAATTTTCCTGGAGTGAAATATAACGGATAACTTTTTTAAGTTTGAGGATTTTTTGTGATCAAAAGGCTCTCGCAATTCAATGCAGTGAAAACAGTGGGAAAATGAGACAGTCAGATGAATATGCACATTTTCATTCTGCTTTGGTAGAAGATCAGCAGTGTATCTGCTTGGCTTGTCTGCGACTGCATTTTTCTTTGAGAAAAGGGTTTATGAGCATCAAGAAAAAGATCTTGCTCTCCAACTCCAAATCTGGCCTGTGTAACTCCCATTGCCTGCAGGTTATCTTCAGTTCTCTTGAGTGCACCAGAGATCCTTCACTTCCTGCCAGACACAATACAGAAAAGTCTGCAGGACTCTTCTGCTTGAGTCTGTTCTTTATATGCCTCTCATAAAATAGGGGACACAGAGTAGGCTGAAAGATGTAATTAGGTACATGTTGAAATAATATAAGCACGGAAACAGATCTCGGTGTTTGTTTGTGAAAATTGTCAAATCATTTATGTCTCCAGGGGTGGATTTGCTAGGATTACTGCTACTTAGAAAAGCAGAGGAGCAGAACCAGCCTTTGTAAGTTTTTCCCCGGAAGTTGACCCAAAGCAGTGGTTACTCTTCATATTAAAAGCACATGCTGTCTAATTACTGCATGTCTCAAGGACTGTGTGACTTTATCTTTTGCATTACCTGACTATTCAAAGTTTCTAGCAACTCTCATCCATCCCAACAACAACAACAACAACACTACAAAAGCACAAATTGATGGCTGTACCATGTCATGAAACCATACTAGTGCTCATTTAGCTCCATTTGCTCCTGTCATGAGATCCCTTTAAAACGGATGGATCAAGAAACGTACACGCAAAGGCTTATGAAAGCTTGGCTCCAGTTCTGTAATTATAGAAAGATGTCGTCTTGTGCACGGCACCTTAAAGACAGGCTAGAAAGGGAGCAACAGCCATTATGTTTTAAGTGCTTTGACCTTGCATAATAGTGCGATAAATGATACGTCTGCCAGTAGTGGGTAAACGCGAACTTTCTTTCATCTTACATTTAAAGTATGACATTAGAGCTGCTTGTGGGGGAGCTGAGCACTTTCTCAGGATACGTCTAAACGTGTTTGTTTATTTTTGTAATCTAAAATACCTTCTTCTTTTTTTTTGTGGTCCTCAACAATGGGAATTTCCACTGAGTAAAAATTTATACGTCGGCTTGGGAATCTTGTAGGCGTCCCATAGCAACAGATGAGTTAAATCGACAACATTTCACATGACTTCTCTTTAAACACAGCCTTTGGTTCAGTGTAACTCTGCCCTTGTAGGAGCAATCCCATCTGGAAGTCACTTAAATAAAGTTGGTGGGTAAATAAGAAGCAGAGCAATCTACAAAGCTAATAGAGTAATGTTTTCAACTACTTCATTTTCAATACAGCAAAAAAAAAACCTCTTGATTATTCTTCAAATTTTTTTCTTTCACTNNNTTTTTTTAATAAATATACATATGAACAATAGGTGATGAAACTGAATGTGAAGTCTAACATAGTTGTTATGGTTAGATGTAATGAGGAATGTGGTGCATTGTACATGTGCAGTGCAGATGTGCTTATACAGCTGAGACAGAGACTTGAAGTGACACTGGACTTCTAGTAAGTATGCCTGCTTCTGAATAGAATAATCAAGACTAAAGAATAAAAACATTCTTGAGTACATTTTGCACCAATGAAATCATATTTCCAAATAGCAAAAAAGATAAAACCACGAAAAAGAATGCAGTTATAAACTTTGGTCATGTGTCCTACACAACAATATGCATAATTCAGATAATAATCTTTAAAAAAAAAAAAAAAAAAATCTACATTCTTATGCCAGGTTGAGTTTTCTATAACTGTACTTTACCTTACAATGTCATTAAGTCATTAAAATACTTTGACTTAATGTGCAATTCCATTCAACATCTCAGGCTTGAAACACCCTTATCAGTGGCCATTACAGGCCGTGAAAAATGTTCCATTCATTTACTTAAACACATACACATGTTTAAAATATTCCGGAATCACATTATTCCTTTTTCTTTATGTCCATGATATTGTGACATTGACTTAAAAGGCCAAGGCAATCCAATTGCTCGAATCATATGTAAAAAGATATTTGAAGTAAACCATTAATGTCTTCATTCCAACTACTGTCCAGTTTGGTATTTGCTTTATCTATGTATAAAAAACCATCAAACCTGTTATATTCAACACTATTTTATATTTAAGAGAAAATACAGTCAATCTTAGTAAAGAAACCTTGAGAAAAATGAGATATTTATACAAAAAGGGTTCAAATCATTTTGAACCTGAAAATTTTTACCTGAGAATAACCAAATCACCCAATCATGGAATCATTCCACTGGCAAAGATCTGGACGAGTTATGAATGACTCAATGTATAAGTAATCTGTGAATCCTGTCCTCCATTTGTGCCTGTGCTCCAACTTCCAGGGTGAAGTGCTCTGACAGAAACACACGTGTGAGATGATGTTCCTCCCACCCGGTGGGATACCGCAAACTTGAGCAGCCTCTCATCACTCACACTAAAGAAATTTCCATTACTTATACAACACGCGCTTGGATCCATTTTTAAAATCTAAATATTGCTCTCACATGTTTTTTTTTCTCCTCTTCATCTTTCTGGAAGAATAATTAAAGCTCTTACAGAGCACATTGTTTGAAGCAAGAAGTCTCATGAAGTTTAAGTTAAATCATTCTTCCGGATTACAGTCTAGAAAATTATATTTCCTGTCAGTTCTTTATTTGACTCAACTTTTCCACTAAACTGAGTCAACGGGAAGTTGCATGAAACCAAATCTGATTTGTGAACATGCTGACACAGTGTTGGTTTAGAACTACCATGTGTTCTTTCCTCAATGATGAAAACAGTCTGAGGTCTCCATGTGGCATTGTGTACTACGTAAACGGCTCTTCTGTAAGTCTGGTTAGTGTACTCTGTCCCGGGAGAAGCACACACTGAAAACAGACCTGTTGTTGTGAAGTGCCTAATAAAAGTCTTCCCACATAGACACTAACATTTTGACCAGCTGTCTGTGTGATTAAATTCAAGGACAGTGATACATTTTTGATTGATGTTATTTCATGCAATTTAAAGATTCTAGTGGTCAGTACTTGGCCTGGTTTATGCAAAGGATGTTCGAGTCAAACCGTGACTTTCGATTGTGCAGAATAACAGAACAGTGATGAAAGTAAAAATTACCTTTATTTCTCGATATAATCCCCTGCTACACTAATGCACTTACCCCAACGTTTCACTAATGCTTGGATACCATCATGGTAGAACGTTTTCTCAGTATCCCAAAGCCATGATCTGACTTACTTCTTCAAGTCTGAAACGCTGGCCTAACAGGGACTCCTTTAAAGACCCAAACATGTGGAAATTGCTTGGAACGTGGTTGTCTCTTTCGCAAGTTTGCGACAGGTTATCTATCGATTTTAAAGGATCATGCGTTCCACTCACTGAATGGTTACAGAAACAACTGCAGTGAGCTCCGAGCCACCTCAATCAGGATCATCATTCATGGGCATACGGCGTTCTTTCAAATGTTTTCACCATTCAAATGGTTTACTGTTGAGTCTCACATGAAGTCTCCTGTAAATGTCAATTAGTTTTAAACCATCAATGAGAAATTTCCCAGTTTGACTTGAACACCACTCATGCTTCGAAATCAATGTGCACATTATTATTACTGAAGCTGTCAGCGGGGCATCAGGCGAATGCTGAAAAGTTGTAATCAGACTTAATATTTCTTTTGTGGTTTTATTTCCAGATTTCAGAGTAATGTTTCTCCAAAGTGTAATAGTTTTATTGTTTAAACAGTAAGGATTTGAACAATAAAGCGTGAACAGCATTGAACCAAATTACATCATAGGCTGGAAACAAATTCACATTTTACATTTTTACAACTTTTTAAAAAATGTAGACCTTTGAAGATCTCATAGACAGTAAATAATAGTTTAAGAAAAATGTAAAAATCTTTTGAAAAAAGAAAAAGCAATCAAGTAGATCATCATTTTTACCTCTCCGTGTTTCATGTTGGCATCACACATGACGATATGATTATATTGTTTCATACGAGATTTATTATATAACCATGATCATGATATTGTGTTATATGAGATTATATACAGTGCAAAACTTTATACCTGCTGGTTGATCTTCCTTCAGGATTGCATACCTGGCATTTATTCATGAACAACAGCAAATCATTTAAAAATAACTACAGCATCGATTCATATACAGATATGAGAAAATGATGAGTGAGAATTTACTTGTTTTACACAAATTATTTTTTCACCCACCCACTTTACAAAACAAAGCTATACCCATGCTGCATTCTGTTTACTGCTCCTCCTTTTGGTGCCCTTCTGGACATGACTACATTACATACAAGTATGATGACTTCACCCTATTCAGACAAACAAACATAACACCCTGACATGTTCACAGAAGTAAGTCAGCTCTTAATCTCCGAGCAAACTGGGACTACCTTTATAATACAACATGGTATAATCTTGCCTTTACACCTTTAGACTACAGTATCCGGTTTTATATTCCATTTAACATTAATCCATCTCTAGTAACCACTTTATTCTGGTCAGAGTCGGGTGAATCCACATCCATCTCAGTGGAACACTGGTCGATTACTGGCTAGATCACAGCTTACTGTACTGTACTGTATCTTGTTCAAAAATGTAGGCTTATGAAATGGCAAACCACAAAAAAATGATGTGATTCTGAAAGGAGTTTGCACAATGTTTGGGAATTTGAGAGCTCAAAACCCACAATGCCATATCCATAAAAGCTGCAATTTCAAAAGTGAGGGATCACATTACTCTCTTCCCTTGCAGACTAAGCAATACTACTTAATTGTGGGACTGTGTGAGCTCATGAATGCAGAAGAAGGCAGTTAACATTTTTCCCCATGTGTTTTAAGATGCCTGGTAACATTTGCTGTATTTAACTGACCTCAGAAATCGGAAGTTGGATGTAAAGTAATTACATCATTCCCAACCTCTGTGTGTCCAAGATACAAAGTGGCGGGGGGGGGGGGGGGGGG
>JAOTQY010000050.1:10561095-10571219 GCA_026413445.1 Dolichallabes microphthalmus
ACCTCTGTATTTTGTGTCCCGTGCCAGTACTTGCTTTAACACATGTTTATATTGTATGTTAATAAAAGGACACTTGAGTTTGCAATGGACTCTCTGCATTTATGCCTGCCATTCGGAAAGCCCATGGCTACCCCAACAGCCCGTAACACCAGCATAATGACATTTTGCTAGCCATGTTGTTTTTATATCCAGTACAACACAAGTGTTGTGCCAAATTTTCTTAAAGTCAAATTCATCACTTCAAAGCAATATTGATCGCTGCTACTTTTAAAAAGCGTTTCAGACATTTTGGAGACACTAACAGGCAAATATTTAGCACTGCCAGAGACTTAAAAATGAAAAGAAAAGAGCTTTTATAAAGGTATTGCACAGCTACCTTTCCAATGAAATTGAAGCACTTATGATTTCCAGCTGATTTATTATAGAACTGAAACAGGGAATGGGAACTGGACTTGTCGGCACATGTCCCGGGTTAAAATTTTCCTGTTATTGTACTGTACTTCAAACCTACATCAAACAGTCATAACTTACTTATCCACTACGTGCAAATAATGACATGAAAACAGTACAAAGCAGGTGGCAGTCTTTCTGGAATGAAGAGCAGTTTGAACTGTGCCATTTCCTCAGGAAAATGATTGCCGCAAAAGTCATTTGAAAGAAATAATGGAAATGTAATAAAATCTGGAAACATCATTAATAATGATGGCATAGTTCTGTTGTGTCTTACATAGTCTTATACATGAAGACAAAAGACAGGTTTTTTTTTGAGGGGGGAGGGGGGGAGAGGCTGAAGCCTATCCCAGGAGACTTAGGTCACAAGGTGGGGTACACCCTGGCCAATCCATCACAGAGCATAAACATATACACACACTCATTCACACACTACAGCCAATTTTGGGAATGCCAATTAGTCTAATCTGAGCAGAGGACCAGAGGAATCCCACCAAGCATGGAGAGAACATGCAAACTTAATGCACGCAGACCCGAGGGAGGAACTGAACCCAGACCCTGGAGGTGCAAGGTGACAGTGCTAACCGCTAAGCCAACGTGCTGCCTCATTTATTCATACTAAATTAAATTAAATGATGTAGATTATATTAAATCATAGAATAAATGTTTTACTGTGACAGGCTGCAAAGTGCTTAAAATACAATATGAAAATTGGTTGTTTATGCAACAACCTCAGCAATGTATGCAGCAGGAATAATGTAATCTATTTGTTGGTTTAACAAATGCAATTCAACAATAGAGAATTAAAAGAATGGACCATGGAATTAGAAAAAAAAACTTATGATGATTGTGCTTAGCAACTATAGCAGAGAGACTGTTCTTCTGTCAGAAGGCCACTTTTTCAGTTCCACCACAAACCAAAAACTTGGCTCTTTTATGAGTAGTGTTTTAATGGGTTATACACTCTACTGCTATATAAGAAAGATTGCTCAAGGCTGTAGAATAACATTGGTGTGTGCCCTTCTTTTTCTTTTTAAAAAGATAGTATTTAAAAAAATAAACAGCCATTTTATTTTTCATGCATGCATAATGCATATTTAGCTACATTAATAGTTATGTTAGAGGAACATCCTGACAAGAATAGTTGAACAATTGTGTGTGACTTTATTACTTCTAGTATCTAGTTAATCATGAACATAATGTAAGCAATATGACAAAACACTGACAGGACAGAATACACACTCCAGTGCACTATGAACATTGAGGACCATGCAGTATAATACTGTTATGTGTAATATTTAACATCCCTCTCCTAGCTCAAATAAAAAGGAAAGGAGAGGAACAAGGAATGATTAACCTATCAAATACAAACCAGTAGATGTTTCACTACCATCATAGTTGCATATTTTGGCTTCAACACACCACAAAAGGAGAACTGTTTACCTGACCCTGTCCTCATCTGGCTTAACCAAAGTGCTGTGCCACATGACAAGGCTTGATGACATTCAGCGCCTATGTGTTTGCTCTTTCTCCTCGACCACACACTCCTACTGTTGCGCGATCTTCTCCGTGGTGGCCTATCCTACTTGGGCCACCCAGTGAGAAGCTCAGCACCTGGGAAGATGAGCATTTGTGGGCAATTATTTAGGTGCATCTTATCATTCTCAAGCAATTCACAATTTGAATGCGTGACTTTGATCACTGTAAACATTTCCAGATGTTGCTCTTGATGTGTGGCACTTCCTCCCTTTCCAGTGTTGTCAGATGCTCCCTTAGGGATGTAATAAAAACTAAAGCAGGGGGACAATTTAATTACCAGTGTTGGCAGACAACATGAATAGATTACTGTATTTCACATTTACTTTTTAAATTTATGACCCTAAAAATTCGTTGCTGTGTCATGAATCCCAAAGGTATGGAAGAAATTTGTCCAGAACCACTGACAGATAGAGAGAGAGAGAGAGAGAGAGAGATAGACTGCTGTTGGAAGAGAAGGCCATCGCTTGCAGTCTCCACTCTAATTTATCCCCAAGGCGTTTTATTGGGTTGAGGTCAGGAGTCTATGCAGGCCAGGCAAGTTCTTCCACACCAAACTTGCACATCCATGTCTTTATTGACCTTGTTTTGTACACTGATGCACAGTCATGTTGGAACGTGAGAGCATGAAATTGTCCAAAATGTCTTGGTATGCTGAAGGATTAATAGGTTCCTTTCACTGGAAGTAAAGGGAGCCCAACTCCTGGAAAACTTCACATTTGTTAGTATAGTTAAAATAGAATAGTTAGAATAGTTGTGATACCCAACAGCTCATAACATTCTTTCTACATTTTATTTTCATTTATGGTGCAGATTTAATATCATGCAAATCCCAATGGACTGACAAAGTTTCATTAAATTCTTTTCAGCCAGTTTTACTTAATGCTGTGACAAAATCGACTGGACAGACATATAGACAGACATACAGATTTTCTGGGAGTGGTTTTGGGTCCTCCAATGTATGAAATGTAAAGATATCATTGAAAGAGTTGATAATTGTCCAAAGTACAGACAAAACATGTATATATACATGAAGAAGAATTGATTGCAACAGTAAAATGGTTTCTCAGCAATATTACAAGAGAGAACAAAAAGAGTGTTGATGGAATGACCATTTATAGCTGCCATGACCTATATGACAACAGGAACCGTCATGCGGATGTTCTACACCATTATGGTTATACAGTACATGATTCCTCTGAGACAAAGAGGTAGCCAACATCAAACCTCCTAAACGGATTCCCATGAGCAGCGTAGCACACTCAGAGGGCAGAGCTATTTACTCTCTTCTGCATATATGAGCTTACTGTCATGAAGATTCTGACACAAGTGCTGGGATCAATGCACAAGTCACGGCAAACATGGCCACCAAGATGGCCTACAACATGGCCTACAAACAAGGCCACCAGGAAATCCAACTTCCAGCACATACAATTTAATTCACCTAACTACTGATTAGTAACACCTGGACTCAGTTACACACACACACTGACACACAAACAGTATAAACAGACTCTCAGTTCACTCACTAAATTGAGAAGTAAACACTCTCTGTATTATCTGCCAGTTTGTTCCCCTAAGCCTTTTGTTTATGCATTTTCCTTTCCGTATTTGATCCCTTGTATGATTACCTGTATTCTGAGATTATTGTATCCCAGTTTATATGGTCAGCTGATCGCCTGACCTTAGCTTGTTTATCTTTGCCAAATTTCTCCACCCGGGTTTGATTTGAATGCTGATGTTTTATTAATGTTGGTTGACCTACAACTGCTTCCACCCATCATTGCCTGTCATACTTCTAACAAACACCAATACTTGATGTCATCCCATCCACTAGTGGGAGAATGGCCACTTTTCCTCTTTTAGAATTGAAAATATTGTATATAAAGAATATACCTTCTTAGTCCGGCAAAGTTGAAAAAAGGTTAGCATTGGGAATCAAACCCCACAGCCTGAATAGACTGGAACCTTAATCCAGACCCTTGAGCTGGTTTTAGAATGTGTATTCCAGACCTTACAAGATTCTAATAGAACTTCTGTAACAGACTGAACTATTACATGTTCTTCAAATTACATTGAACAAAATAATAGTTACAAACGTTATTTTGTAATGAGTGCACAGTGACTCAACAGAGCTTTGTAAATTGACATTATCATAACAGTAAATAAACTTTATTAGCAGACTATTTGCATGCTTTTGCACAAGCTGCACACCTGAAAGATCAAAGTAATACTCTATTTCTGTACTGAGTTTCGAGTAACCATCTTCATCTTCCTATTAGTGGACTTTGATGATTGTCATAGCACATTGAACAGATTGTCATAAACACATACTCTTAAGTCCTATCCTTTACAACATTCAATTGTGCTTTCACCAAAACAGGCTGCATACAGTACATTGTAAAGCTATTTTAAAACAGTACGACTACACTTCCTATGGACTCTTAATCCTTAGTGACTTGATGTGCTGCAAGAGAAATAAAACACCTCTGAGCATGCTGTTATAGAAACTAAGAATCAAAGGTAACAATAGGCACTTTTCACACAGATTGTGCTATTAAGCCACAGACAAAGAACCCCTTGACATGCTGCCTTTGGTAATTAACTCTAAACCCACCTCACTGTGTGCCTTCAAGGAGCATGCTGGAGTTTCAGACTTAGAAAGCTTGTGACGTGTAACACAACAGCATCAGAGTCTAGCCGGACATATACTGTTTGTGTCTGAAATACTGTGAATAGTGCTGCATTTAGAAAAATAAAGTGGTGTGAATTGAGTGCTGAGGCGCTTTAGCTACAGTAGCTATGCACATTTCCATCATTCACCACGTTTAGAGGGGGAGTCTCACCAATTTACCATTATTTCCAACTGTTACACTATTTTTTTTCTGTATGGTAAGCTGCTAACTGTTTACTTTTTTTTTAAGAGATGGGATAAAGGGGTACAGGTCATGAGTGAGTAAGAGACGGGATATAGTAGATATATTCAGAATTTACGTATATTTACAGAATTTCCACTCATATTTAGCTGGCTTCCACGTTAATCACTATTCAATACATTAACTAAGAATCTGCTGACCGTTTATAAGACTCGTTGAGAATGGTCCAATCACATGAGCCCACATATTTAAAAACAATATTGATTCGCTAAGAACAAAAGTGGGAGGGTTCGGGGCGCACAGTGTTGCGCCACAAGGATGATTAAAAAAAAAAATCCAATTAGAGCTCAGACTTAAATTACGTGCTTTTCAAAAAATTACGTGCCTGCGTCCCTGCGTACACGAACACAAATGAACGTAATACAGTTTAGATTTTTTTATTGTAAATAAATTATATTAAGAAATACAGCGGAATATTGTGTCTAAATGAGTTTATTTCATTATAAAAAAATGTTAAATAATTACATGTTAAAGAAGCATTCTTCTCTTCCTAATTTTAAGGGGCGCCCCGTTTTGACCGGTCGCCACTGTCCCAGGTGGTCCAGGAGACCCAGGGCACTAGACAGGGTACACCCCGGACAGGGCAAACACACACTACGGGTAATTTGGGAACCCCAATTAGCCTAATCTGCAGGTTTTTGATCTGTGGGAAGAAACCCCACCAAGCACGGGGAGAACATGCCAACTCCATGAACACAGAGACAGGAATCGAACCAGGACCCTGGAGGTGCAAGGCAACGGTGCTAACTACAGGTATACAATCCAGGATTCAAATTGTCGAAGTGTGGTTCTGACAGCATGCAGAATCATTTTCATACATGAATTCTTCACCAAAATGTGCACCATAATCAAAAGTAAAGGAGATTCAATTACAGTCTGTAGAGTGTGTGGCTTTTTTTCATCGTTTAATCTGAGGTGACTGAAGGCTTGGGAGGGCGCTGCGCCTTTAAGAGTTCCCAGTGCTGAAACTTTGGAGGCCGCTGCTGGAGTGTGGAGTTGTACTTTGGCTCGCTGAAGGAAGTGACGGCTCTTGGACGGCGAGTTCAAGTCAAAAACACTGAGCAGGAGGTGGTGGAGGAGGAGAAAGAAACTACAACAGAAGTGAGCGTGAAGCGCAGTGAGTGTGTGCTGCCACTCGGCAAAGCAGCGTGTGTGTGAACCGCGTCCCTCTCACAGCTCACTGAGTCCAACTCTGAGATTGTTCTCAGCGACAAGTTTGCAACTTTTATTTCTGTGTATTATCGTAGCCGAATGATTTCTCGTTACAATGTAATGGATATTCCGGCGTGAGACCATCGATGAAAGGCTTTAAAAAACAAACAACCAACCAACGGTCAGGTTTGTTACTGTGCGCGTGTGTATATGTGTGGGAACTCGGTGTAATGAGGCGAGTCGGTTCCCCGCCGCTTGACTCGGTGTCGGATCCGTGGCTCGTCTCTCCGCGCTTTGCGTTTTGACTGCGCGTTTTCGCCTCGCTTTGGGATGTCTCCGGGGTCAGTCGGAGTCATCCTGTTCGTCTGGGCTTCAGTGCTCAGTGCGGGTTTGTGCTCCGAGCTGAAAGTGAGGGTTCGACTCGCTGATGGTCGGATCACTGAGGAGCTGCTGGAGGCGGACAGTGAGAGAGACTCCATCACACTGGAGTACAGGCAGGCTGACGGCACTCTCATCACTTTCGTGGCAGACTTTAAACAGGTGAGATAAGACACACACACTGCTCTCTTCGCCATTCACGGCTTGTTGGATTCAAATATGCCATCGTTGATCTCCGATAACTAGACCTGCATCAGATACTCTCAATCACGTGACCTTGGAATGACAAGATTCTCTCATTGATTAAGATGATATAATGCTGTTTGTAACTATCAGAGGGCATGTGTATGTCTGAATTCTGGAAAGTTACAATAGTAGACACTAGACAGAATAGTAGACGTAGAGGTAGTAATACTATAAATCAATTTTTACTTGGACTTACGCTTAATATTAAGGACCCAGATGTTTTTCCTTTAAAAAACTTTTATAAACCGCAACAATAAAAAGTTACATTTTACGGCATTTGGCAGACGCCTATGTCTAAAACTATTTACATTTATCACATTACACATATGAGCAGTTGTGGGTTAAGGACCTTGCTCTAACAGTGGTGGTGCTGAACGATCTGATCAATAGCCCAACATGTACACCCCGACACTGAGCTACCTGTCTTCTATTTAAAAATAAAGGTGTCTCAGAAAATATTTTTTGAACGATGCAAAAGAAAAAAGCATGTGCGTCCTTAGACAGTTTTTAGTGGATACGTCTTTAGCTAGTCTTTATTTCCTTGGTGGCACGGTTCCTCAGTGGTTAACACTATTGCCTTATACCTCCAGAGTCAGGGGTTTGAATTTTGCCTTTGGTGTGCCTTTATCTCTGGGATAGGCTTCACCTCCTTGTGATCCGACACAGGGTAACCAATATGTAAGAAACCCCTAAATGATATAAATATCTATGATATGAAATGATAAAAGTTTAGCAAGAAGTTCTACCTGACTCCTTCAATGACGAGAAATCAACTATGGTTATGAAAGGGTTTTATTTAGGGTTTGCCTAAATGGAAACACTTAGGGGTGAAAGTTTCTTCTATCACAGGGTGATAGAAGAAGCTTTTCCCCCCAATGTATAGATATTTTGAAATGGCTGGGACAACTGAAAAGTGCCAGTGATGTAGAGTTCAAAGTTTTGACACAAGTTTGGATTTATTTTTCCACATTCTAGAACAATACTGGAGTTTTTTCAAAACTATGAAATAACACATGGCCTTATGTAATCAACCACAACATCAGTCAGGTGTTATTTTAAGACACAAAGGTCGGCTGTTCTGGAACATTCCTGCAAGAACAATATTGTCAAGTGCATTTGCAAAACTCATCAACCACCATGCTGAACCGTGATGACCATTCCAGGAAAATAAGACCAAAATGTCAAGTTACCGGTATCAAAGGAGATTATTGCATAATTTGGATGTCTTCAAAATAGAAATAAGTAATAAAAATCAGGAAAGACCATAGACTTAGAAGGTGTATCCAAACGTTTGACTAGTAGCGTACTCTTTGAAGTACTAAAGTCACCTAGGCAGCCAGATTGAATCGAAGCTTCGATTGCTGTGAATGTTCTTTCCATGTCCGTGTGGGTTTCCTCTGTTGTGTCTGGTGTTCTCCCAACATGTCATTTGGTGGATTGGTTATGGTAAATTATCTTTAAGTGTGTGTGTGTGTTGTGATGGACTGACCTCCAGATCAACCATGATCAGGATCAAACAGTTGCTAAAGAATGAATGAATGAATGAATGAATGAATGAAAGAAATTAACCAAATGATTCCTAGACCAGGAAAACAAACTACTCCTCTACCCTATGTACCTGTACCAGGTGCATCATATCTCAACTTCTATTACTTTTTCCACCATGCAGCCAATATACCCTGTGTGTTTATGAAAGAAGTTGTAAATTAAATTAATTTAGGGATCTTGCTAACAGTATTATATTGGATTAGGTCACATCTGAACTTGTGGAAATAATATATCTATGTTTTCAGCTTCACCCAAGGCATGTGCTTCTCTCACGATCTCAGATCTCCTCTTGGAGATGTACTATACCTCCTTCCTGCCAACTTTAGTTTCAACCCGCCTCTGCAATGCCTGATTGAGCAACCTCTCAAAAACACTTGCACTTCTGAGATGTGTTGTTGGGTACTGTGCTTCACCGAAGCATCATTTATGATTGGTGAGCATTGGTGTGTTCTATTTGTCACTTGTCCATTTATCACATTTCCCTAAGAAATAATGCCAAAAAATATTGCTTTGCGACCTGTTTTCAATATCCGTTATGGATGCTGAGGGTACGTTCATAAATTTGATGAATTTATTAACCTTTACCGTGATTTAAAAGTTAAGAGCAGTTTATCTCCTGGAGTAGTAATGAAACAGACATTCTAATTTTTTTTTTAACTCAGCCTCTTTATTTTTCCACTCTTTATCAGTTCCACACAGAAACCCGTCTTCTTTTCCTCTCACATGTGTTTCTCATCTGTGTCATCTGCAAGGATTTATGGAAACTTGAATTAACTTCGACTCGCAGCTGCCTTCTTGGATTTACTGCGTTCTGGTTAGCGAGTGATTTTTTACGGCAAAGCCAAAAAAATAGACTGTCGTACAGTCAGACAATGCTGCGTGTCAAGTAGCTGTGCAGACACCAGGTCTCCAGGCACGGCTGGGGCCGCTAAATGAACTTTGATGCACTTTCATTTGAGTAGATCCCAATTTCTTTTACTTACTGCAATACCGAAATAACACTTAAATGATGAATTATTATCTGAGAACAGGGTTTGTTCTCTACATTAGTTCAACTCTGTCAGTTAAAGCAGAGATGGTAAGTGCTCGCCAAATTAGTTTCACTTCAGTACTTTGCCCAGTCGAATCAAGTTGTAAAGTTATGTACGAATGCTTATTTATTAACCACAGAATTACCAATGTTTGCTTGGCACGATCAGTTATGTCAAACACAATTTTTTTTCAGCGATGATCTAAAGAGGTCTGGGAACCTTTTGCAATTCACAGGAATTGTGATTCGTCTTCTTAGCAGATGCATTTGGCCGGGAATCAAACAGGACACCGATAAATGCAACAAACTGGAATCCTGTGTATATTTATTAGGTCCTTGAACTTTTGTTCCATAAAGGAGGGGTTTAGGAATTTTATTTTATAAACTAGAAGACTTTGAAGTGATTGTATGAAACTTTTTTTTTTTTGCTGCACAGGATTTTGTTAAATATTTTCGTAATATTACTAATTTCACGACAAGTCATTATTTTAGTTGTTTTTGGTGGGTGTGTATTCCTTTGAAGTGGCATGGTGGCGTAGTGGTTAGCACTGTGGCCTCGCAACTCCAGGGTCAAGGGTTCGATTCCTGTCTCAGGTCTGTGTGCATGTTCTACCCGTGCTAGGTACTCCGGTAGGGCTGCACGATATATTGAAAAATTATCATTATCGCGATAATGGTATACGCGATATCTGTATCGCAAAGAGTTGCGATAAATGAAATTTAACTTATGTGCCAAGCATTTGTGTGTCCAAATTTGACCAATCAGATGGGCCCTTACTATCTTTATACCCGCTTATATCTTTATACTTAATTCTGTCGCGAACTAACCCGGGATGATCAGAAGACTT
>JAOTQY010000050.1:10616532-10631594 GCA_026413445.1 Dolichallabes microphthalmus
TGTGTGGTGGTGTGAGTGTGGTTGAGAGACCTTATCGCCTGCGGGAAGAAGCTCCTCCTCAGTCGCTCTGTGTTGGCTTTCAGGGAGCGGAATCGCTTCCCAGACCGCAACAGAGTGAACAGTCCATTGTTGGGATCATCAACTTTTACATGTACTTGTCTTTTTTAGGTCAATGGCACCTTGGTGACACAGTCAAATCATGTGGAAGTGGTGAAGTTAATCAAATGTAAGTTTCAAGTTTTACCTTGCATGTTTGTAGAAAATGTAGAGCTGTTCAAGTCAAACCGAGACTTGATGATGAATAAAAGTGTAAATTGACATTTACACAAGATTTCAAGCACAGTACGGGGTGATGAGATTCTTTAACTGCATTAAAACATTTGAATGGTGTCGAAGAAAGTTTTGGATAAGTCTGTGCATCCATGAATGACAATCCCAGCCAGGGTGACTCTGAGCCCACTGCAGTCGTTCCTGTGAATATCCAGCGATTGGATTTCCTAATTCAGGAAAATCAACAGATAACTTGGAGCAACTTGCGGCAGAGACACATCTGTCTGTGGGAACTTTACACACTATCATTCACTAACACCACTTGCACATTACAGGAGCTCAGATGGGAGTTATTGCCACATCCCCTGTAAAGTCCTGACCTTAGTACTCAATAAGTTTTGACTTATTGGAGCCATTTAAGGAGTTCCTGGGAGGCCAGCGTTTTAGATGGGAAACAGGCAGTCTGATTATGGCTCCAGTGTGTTATATATAGAGAGAATATTGGATAGAGAAATAAAGATTATTTTTTCCTTTCATAACTGTTTTGTTATTCTGCAGAATCATAAGTCTTGAGTTTACAGGTCAAAGTTGTTCTGTTGTACGATAGTTATGTCTACACACCTAAGTGAAATTGAAATTGCAATGTTTTTATTTATTTATTTATTTTTTAATAATAAAAACCGCAACCGTTGAACCGTGACAAAAATGTACACACCAAAGAACACCATATTTACTATAAAGCATGGTGCATTGGGGATGCGTTATTCCAGTTTCATCTCAGCATTCTGTATTAAAGTAATGTAAGTGGAATCAAGAGTCATTACTGACTCGCCTTTTATCCAGGGACGGGGGAAAGCCGAGACCTGTGTGAAAAGGGAAAGCCCTACATCATCGGTCTGAAATTTTGAAAACTGTCGGGAGGCTTAAACAACAGTTAGCAGCTAACTCCGATATTTTATACAGAGTGGTTCATATAAACCTGACACACCTAATTAGTGTTAAAGCTGAAGCTCATCAAGAACACTTACTCACTGACTCTTATTCATTGTGTATATCGCCTGTATACAGAAGCATATTTCAGGAGACTTGTGACACAAGGCGGGGTACGGCACATACACACATAATCGCACTCTTGTTTATACACTGCGGACAATTTGAGAATGTCAGTAAGCCTAATCTGCATATCTTTGGACTGTGGGCGGAAAACCGGGGTACTCAGAGGAAACCCACCAAGCATGGGGAGAACATGAACACTCCATGCACACGGAATCGAACCCGGAACCTGGAGGTGCAAGGCGCCAGCGCTAAGCACTGGAAATGATTAGTCTGACCAGGAGTGCCAAGGTTTATTTATCATAGTGTCATATATTTGTAAAAACACACCAGCATGGTAACAAGCACTGATTCTACATCTGTGTTCCATTCAGCGGGTTCCTACGTGGCCCTCACTGTATTGGGCCGACCACCTGGCTTACCCCAGATTCCTCTATCCGAGGTTGACCTGAACCTCGAGTCGATAGGGGATAATGGGGCATCCTCAGACTCTTTCCCACATTCTCCACGACAGATCCGGAGCAGGCGGGAATACAAGGTAGCAAAAACACAGCACTCCATCTCTACTAAGTATCTTTAAGCCTCCTTAAAAAAAATTTTTTTTTTATAACTTTCCATTAAGAGTGGACCTGTTTTTATCAGATCTAATTCATATTGGAAATGTAGCTTTTGTTTGTTATGGTTTGGGAGGAAAAATTGTAAAGTGAAAATTTGCTTTGAGAACAATTTTTTTTTTTTTTACTCCATTATTCAATATATTTGTGTGTGCACTCTTCAACGATCCTCTTGCCCGATCTCCCTCACACCCTGAATCATTAAGGAGGAGAACATCATGATGCACAGCCTGAAGACGCTGACGAAAGATAGACATGAGTTACAGGTCAGAATTCCCCTGTTGATTGTTGTAGGTTAAGGCTTCATTGCCTGCATGAAATCTAATCTATTAAATAATGCATCACTCACTATTGTCTTAGCGTAATCGATTTTACACTGTATTAACCTGCTTGTAGTACTCTGGGCGGTTTTCAGTCATTTGCTTTCACACTTACGTTATGTTATAAATATGTGATGTCGCCACAGAGCTCGAAATATGACCTTAGCTGATAAGAAACGATGCTTTTCCTGTTGTGGTCAAACTGAAAGCTGCAGTGTTGAAGATCATGGAGGAGGTCGTCTGTCTCTTCCATTACATTCTTACCGAGCTTGTCCGTCTGTAATACTTTATTACTGTTGATTCTAGCATAACGGATTGAGATTGTTGAGGGTTTTTTAAATTTTAGATTTTTAAGAATGTCTCGAAATGTCTTATATTTTAAGATTGACATGTTACTGGCTTCTGGGTTTTGTGTTGTTTTTTCTTGGCTTATAGGATATGAAGGAAGAGTATGTCAAGAATCCCACCATCTGTCTCCTGAGGGACATCCAGGAAGCCAAGAGAAACGCACACAAAGCCTCACAGGTACTCCAATTCTCACAATTACAATGTCAATGATGTATACACACACACACACACACATTAAGATACCTTAATTACGTACAGTATTTGTCGGTTCTTTTTGTTATTTGCACTATTATGTCTCGACACATACGGTTTAAAATAGAACTAAATACAATTCAAAGCAATATTATGAGCTGATAATGGTTTAAATCGTATTGAAAAGCCGCTGATGGTAACTTCGTAATCAACCTGCCAGTCTCAGACGAGAGACCTGCACATAGGTTCACGCAAGGTATGCACACGTGTATATCAGCACCATTCTCCCAGCGCGGTTTTAACACCAAGGACTCAGAGCTGAAGCGCTGTTGGTGAAGCTCTCATGCTGTGAACCAGTGGATCCCAGATGAATTGACACGTACAGTATGAGACGACTCATAAGGTGACTCGGGATAAAACAACTCAAAACAGGAGCACCTCTCACATCTTCTGTTCAGGTTTAACTACACCGTCACCATCAAAGAGCTAGCTGTAAACATACAGAAGCGACCATATAACCCCAAGGTGTAGCACCATGTGTGTGTGTGTGTGTGCATGCGTGTGTCATCCTACACAGTAACCAGAGGTTGGTAGAGTATTTATTCAAGTAAGAGTAACTGTACTTCAAAATACCATTACTCAAGTAGAAGTAAAAAGTAGTCCTCCAAAATATTACTCAAGTTAGAGTAAAAATGTATTCGGTGAAAAGATACTCAAGTGCTGAGTAACTGCTTCAATCGCAATGTCTGATTAATTTTTTTTGTAGAAATTATATATTAGTGTGTATATATATATACTGTGTGTGTGTGTGTGTGTGTGTATATATACACACTCCGGCTCCGAACTCCGGCTGAAGGTTTTTTCCCAACTATGCCACCTGACCTGATTGGTCAGACTGAGTCATGTGATTATTGTTGCTGCGTCTGTTTGGTGAAACTACATGCGGTAGTGATGGGAAGTTAGGATCATTTTAGTGACTCTGTTTTTGAATCTCGTTCATCAAAATGAACTAATCTTGTTTTGAGTCATTTGGTTCATTTCGTTTTTCTGTTCAGAAATAAAATTTAATGTTTTAATAAACAGACCCCCAACACGTCTACATACACACCATTTGACTATAGTTCTATTAATAAAAATTTACAGTGCAGCTGAGGACATCATATAATAAACAGAATGAGCAGCTCTTCTAGTCTGAGTGGGGCGTTCTTTTGAATCTATTGCACTGCTTAGCGTCTATGGGAGTCACGTGACAAAAGAACAAACGACTAGGACTAGAAGAGTCATTGAGAAGAACCGGTTCAATTCTGTTACCTGTGTAATGCACTGCATAGTGTCTATGGGAGTCATGTGACAAAGGAATATTTACTTTATATTTTACTGAACATAAAATTCACCCAGCAGAAGCAACTTCATTAAAGTGGAAAGGATTTTGCATTTAACCTACACTACTAGTCTAACATTTAGACATGCCTTCTAATTCCATGGTTCCTGATTTTTTTTATTATTTGTAAAGCAATGCTAAAAGTTTTCAAAATAGGCAATAATCTCATTTGAACAGTTGATATTGAGATGTATCTTCTACTCATGATGTGTAAAGCTTTAATCGGAGGTGCTGTTTGTTAATTGGTGATTTCTGAGGCTGATGACCCGAAATTAACTGCAGCAGGGTTCATTTAGTTCTGTTCTTGCAAGTTTTGTTCTTGCTTTCCTGGGATGGTCTTCATGAGAGCCAGTTTCATTATGGTGCTTGATGGATTTTGCAAATGCACTTGACAATACTATTTTTGCAAGAACTATTTCAGAACAGCTTATAACTTCCACGTCTCCAACAACAGTCAGTTATTTTTATGATGCTTTATTTTATAGTTTCGGAATATCCAGTATTGTTCTAGAATGTAGAAAAATAAATCCGAAGTTGTGTCGAAACTTTTTACTGGTCCTGTATGCACATCTGGTGTTTTTTTTTGTTGTTGTTGTTTTTCCACTTTGTGCCGACTGCCATAATCTTATCAACGTTGACATCTCTGCTGTCCTCATTGCTCTTTATCACATCTCTTTGTAGTCTTTACTGTGGACTCACTCAATTGCCTGTGCATCACCACCTTGAGGCATTTGAAAAAACTCTACCTCCAACTTGCTCTATTGATCCAGTTCTACACTTCAATCACTGAGTCCATCCTCAAGTCATTAATAACTGTAAGGTTTGGGTCCTTTACTTCACAGGAACGAGTGCATAATCAAGACAACAAAAGGGATCATTAGATGCAATCTGCCATCTCTTCAGGACATTTACAACAGCAGGCGCAGCAATCATGCATGCTCGTCAACCGTAGCGGCGCTTTAGCCCTAAAATCAGTGCCACTCTTTACTGTCTTTACATGGATTTAATTGTATGAATGTGGAAAGGAATGTACTATTCACTATAGCTGTTGCACAAATATTGCATGTTTTTTACGCTAAACTTTTCACTTTGCGATTATATCATTTACCATATTTCTTTTATCAGGTTACTTCCTTATCTAACTTATTTGTAGTTCAAGTCTTGCCTGATGATCAAGATTCATATTGTGTACTGTGAAAATGCTTTCAAGCTGTAATATTTTTATGGTTTTCCAATATGCTTCCTCTGAGACACGTGAAGCCATCCATTGCATCTGTGCAAACTGTTGCTTAAGCAGTTTCACAAGGGAGCATCTAGTCCTCTTTTTGTACTGCAGCTCCTTTTAGTTATTTGTTCTGGCGAGTTTTTTCCATCACACTCCTCTTATGGAGGTAAAATGCATACTTGACGGGGTTAAATTCTGTTGGTTGACTTGGACAAATCTAAAACATTCCACCTTTTCTCCCCTTAGATAACGTCCTTTGCTGTGTGGCTTTGTGTTGGCTTTGCTGTTTTGGGAAATTGTCTTGTTGTGTAACTTGGCAGACAGAATGTTGTCAGTAGACTTTTGAATTGGTTCTGCTCATACTATTATAAGTTCAATAAAGATTAGTGAGCCAGTTCAACTTGGACAACTAGGAACACCTGTCAGTCAAGCGTTCCAATATTTTTGTTCACTAAATGAACATGATCGAGTTCAAGCAAAAGGTGGCGTTTTGTGAGTTTTCACATCTCGATTCAAATTTCAGGGAATGAAAACTTTAATTTTGATTCGTCATCTTATATTCATCTTTTGATCTTTAGTGTGTAGGAAACACAATAATTAGCCTTAACCTTTCAGCACTTTCACAGGGAGCACAAACTTAAATATTTCCAGGGTTGAGTAGTTTCACTCCAAAACAGGAGGAGGAAAAGGAACCCAGAGATGACCAGTTTATTATGATTAGTTTTCTTATTCTGCTAACACTGACAGTAGCAGTGTTTGTTTTACAGGACGGCCTTCTTCTCGTAGATGGTGAGAGTGCCGGTGTAGTGGATGTGGACCAGGCTGGCTTGTGGAGCCCTGTAAGTGCATCTCGTTTAGGAGTATCTCTTTAAATCATTTTAGATTCAAAGTGAAATCCCATATGTGCGTCTTCGGTCGTGTACTATCATAAATATGTTTAAACGTGGTAATGGGCTGCCTCACAGGCGCTGCGTCTCCACCACTCGGCATCTCCGAAGATTGTTGCCAGGACAGACTCGAAAAGTCCGAAGAGCACACAACGAAACAGCCTCAACTCATGGTCTTCACCTGAGACTGTAGACACCTCTGACCTGGTAAAACAGAACTTGTCTCCTGATTTATTTTTAGTGATGAGCCTTTTTGATAAAACTACTCTTCCCTGTCTTGTGCAGGACCTCCATCCCAGCGTGAAAAGTCCCTCCTGTCATCCCTTGCCTCAGATCATGGGAGCCGAGGATGACTACTTTGACTCGGAACATGAGCAGGAGCAGGTACCTTTCAGATCTCAGTTCTCCTCTTGCACCCTTTGTTCAGATTATTTTGAAATGTTGTTCCTCATCCCGGCTTCTTCTGTATTATAGGCGAATGTCCAGTGTAACTGTTTTCAGAGTTTGGAGCTGCTTAAGAATCGACCTGCGCATCTTGCAGCTTTCCTGTACCATGTGGTGTCCCAGTTTGACCCTGCTCCTGTGGTAATGAGCTTAGTACAACTGTCTTCATTGCATACGTGTTATTACATTTCAGTTATTTTATTAAAATGCATGAATGCTGATCCAGGAATCCGGATTGGTCTCTGCTGATTTATTCATAAAATGCTCTGATGCCAACATCTGATACTGTGAGCGAGCCAAATCCAACGAGCGAATAAAATTAGGACTATAAGATTAGTGTATGTTGTTAATATGAAATTACACTACAACAAAACGAGACATACAATACAACATAATTTGATATGATGTCTTATAGTGTTTTAAACAGTATCATCAGTACCTGAACCCACAAGAGCAGTCAGGGTGTTCATTAGAAATAAGAAGATGCCACAAGTGGTGTGCATATAATCATATTCAGAAGCCTGGGGCAGTGAAGTGTGCGTCCAAAAGAATTTCCAAGCATGAGAGGTCTTAGTGCACAATACTGCTTCCAGGGTCTACACACCAATGACATATCATTGTAAAATAAACTCATCATGAGGAGTTCATTGCCAGCAGCTAACTGTGGTATTGACAACAAGGTCTTATGGCTTATGTACTTTACTGGATACGGTGAACATTTTTAATCTAATTAATCATAGTCTGTGATTAATCATGATTAATCCAATTTTAAAATACTCTGATGTACTTTTATTATAAATGTGCAATGTTGGAATAAGGAAATGCGAAACGAGCTGGTTAGAGGAAACAGATTATGCAGTTTTATAGTAACTCAAACATTAACATTTATAAATGTTACATTAAAATCTCTCAAATGGAACCGGCACTGCATTCAGTGGCTGGGGTAGTATGGGGTGTGGCAACCCACCGACAGCAGGGCTCAAACCCGGATCCTCTTACAGTAATTTAAAATCGACAACCTAGAGCCTTAGCCGTCCGAGCCACCACTCCCACATCTTACGTCTAATGTATTCTTGTAAAAATAGTTCCTCTTGAATGTAGCTCAAGCACACAACTTTGCTTTTATCCAAACTTCCATCTAGAAGCTTTTTATAATGAAACTTGCCCTTCAGCACACCTGGCGATGACTCCTCAGTCATCTTATTATCTACGCTGCTATTGTGAGAAGCCATCAGGGTCAAACTTGGTCACATGATTAATTTGCGCAAAAAAAAAAATAGTAATGCGTTAAAATCTCCAGATTGAATACATGCGTTAACGCGCTAATCTTGACAGCCCTAAATAACACCCACTTTCTCTATTGGAAACTTTCCCTGTTCAAGTAGCCAATGTAGCCAGCTAGTGCACTTTAATAAGTGCTGTTTAAACTGAAATGAATAAACAAAGCTTAATAACGTATTCATGCCCCTGATATCCTGATATAATGGCTAACAGAAAGTTTCCTAAACTAGGATCAATATCTGGAATTAAAAAAAAAAAACAAAAGAAAGAAGGGTGGTCAAAAGGCTTGGTGTTGCAAAAAAGTTTCTTTATCTTAATGTCTGTTCCAGGTCATTAATCCAAAATGTTTGGGAGCTTGGCTTAATACAAAATATGTTGCTTAATTTGATTTTAGAATTCATAAGGACTAAAAATCGATAAGTACACAATTCTGTTTTGCTTTTAGATCATTTCAATATGTTTTTTTCTGATCTGTTTCCATCTGCTCCTGCCTCTACGTTTCGCCCTCTAATAACCTACCTCTCGTATACCTTGTTCCCTCCAGCTTATGCGTTATTTGTTAAATTAGACAGCCTTTTAGTCGGCATAATCGAACATAATTGTTTTTATGTCTTATCTCCCACGTTCAGCTTTGCTACCTTTACACTGACCTCTACAAGCAGACCAACTCAAAAGAAACCAGACGCATCTTCATGGACATCTTCACCTTCTTTATTGACAGGGGGGCTGTGAGTAAAAACAAAAAAAAAGTTTCCACACTTTTTAAAGACCATTCATGATGTTAAACATTAATAGGGAACATCAGAACATGGTAACATGGTGGCTAGTGTATTTGTGTGCTTCTATGTTGGATATACATTGGTCCTATGTGATAGACCATGTTGTTTATTAACATGTACTATTGAATGAAGAGCTTAGCAGTAGTCATTTTATCCAGGTTGTTTGTTTTATGTCGATGCTTCGCAGTTAGATAAATTCACAATACTACTTATTTGATAAGACAATTTCTTTGTTTTATTCAACAGAACCTAAAAGTAACTGTGCCTGAATCTATCTCTTCTGAACTCGGTAAGTTTCGCGTTTAATTGAAAGTTCCGTTTAAATAGGTGCAAAATAATGAGCAATGCGTGAATGTATTATAATTAGCTGTTTGACTTACTGTAAGTGATATTGCTTCTTCAAGCATTTCTTTCTGGCAAACAATTATTCCCCAGTGGACAGCTTGTGCTGTTATGCACTTAGATGTGTTGAGTTTGCAGTCTAATTTAGCCTCAAATACTGTATATGTAATTCTTTCTTTGGTCTTTGTAGAGGACTTGTACACACTTGTACACAGCCTGCTGCTCAAATGAATAGCATTTGATTCTCTATGTTAAAAGGTGCCTTCAAATCCAAAATTTACCATGTTTAATTTAGTTCTGCCAATCGATTAAAATTTTATCTAGTTAATCACAGTCATTGTCTGTAATTAATCAAATTTATTTTAAATAATCAGATTTACTTGTAATATAAATGTGCAACATTGAAATAAAAAATGCATGACAAACTGGTTAGAGAAAACAGGTTAAAATGTAACGAATGTTAATTTTAAATCTCTCAAATATGAATGGCACCGCACACAGTGGTTGGGAGTATGGCAACCCACTGAAGGCGGGGCTCAAACCCAGATCTGAGGATCTGAAAATCAATAACTTAGATCCTTAGCAACCTGAGCCTCCACTCCCATATCTAACATTTAATGTAGTATTGTAAAAATAGTTTCCCTTGAATAAATATGCCATTATCACACACAGCCGGGTAACCATGCTGCAATTTTAGGAAGCCATTAGGAACAAAAACATGGTCATTTAATTCATGTGTGTAAAAAAATATTAATGCGTTCAAATTTCTAGATTAATCACATGTTAATTAATTAATAACAATTAATAATTAATTATAAGAATTAATAATAAGTAATAATTAATAATAATAAGTAATAATTAATAATTAATAATGATGAATTAATCACAATCGCTTGTTAATATTGATAACCCTAGTTTTATTCTAAACGAATGACGATGTGTCATCTGTGGCGTTTCTAGAACGACGGAGACCAGAGCTGATTCCAGAGGAACTTCACAGACAGTATGTCCAAACAATGCAGGACACACTTCTCCCCCAGGTGAACAGAATTCTAGAGGACTTTAGGTGAGTGTGGTGTTATGATTGCACGATTGCACTCAGCTTAGAATCGTATTAATTCATTTGTGTGTGTGTGTGTGTGTGTGTGTGTGTGTGTGTGTGTGTGTGTGTGTGTATTATGTAATAAACACAATACTAGGTTGTTATTTTCTTTGAGGCTAAGATACTCTTGACAAGGGAGGTGCTTTCTGCCTAATCTTCTGTTCAGATAAAATAAACTGTAATAAATTAATAAACAGTTATTTGATGAAACATTGGTAGAGAGGAAATAATCGTGTGTTTATTTTGGCACAAGCATATTTTTTCCCTCACAGCAATTAATCCTTTCTCCTGCCAGTAGCAGCACAGGCAGTTATGTTTAAGTAAATATACTAAAGTGAAATAACGAGCAGGAATGTTTAACAAAATCTTTAGCAGAAGATATGCTGCAAGTCAGTGCAATGTTTTAGTCTGTAGTCCTACTAGCTGCATGTTCTAATGCAAGAGAATGTTCAAACTTTTTACAGTCTCATGACTATTGAAAGTCGCATTGCATTTACAGACTTGCAGTGAAAATGCATATGTATATACTGTACAGTGGAACCTTGGATTGCGACCATAATTTGTTCCAGAAGTGTGCTTGTATATCAAAACACTCGTATATCAAAGCGAATCCCCTCGTAAGACATAATGAAAAGATGATTTGTTCCAAAACCCAAAAATATTCATATAAAAATTATTACAAAATATAAAGTGAAAATATAACGTACAGCCAACAGTTCTGTAACTTATAACTATTTCATGCCTTTCTGTTGTTGTCACTACAATCACATTTTCTTCATTCTTGTTTTTGATGTGAACTTAAGCTTTTGACATGTATGCTTATGATTTTATGTATTGCATTGCTGCCACATAATCACCTGCTCGAATGAGAATGCTTGCGGGTGTTTGCATCTTTATTAAGCTTCAAAATAAAATAAACCAAAAAATCTCAGAAAAATAGGGATTTCATTTCATTAGAATGGTAATAAATTGGCAGTTTCAATTTTATGAAATGTTAAGCTGCATTATTTTCATTGTTATTAACTTCAGCTTGTCTGTGTCTGTTCGTGCAGACAGAAACACAGTATGGGTCTGACTTTAGTTGAGGGAGAGCCGGCACATTTGGACATAGAGCAGTTGAAAGACCCCACTGCTCTGGAAAGAGAGAGGTCCTGTGCAGAGAGCATCCTCACCAAAATCGATGACCTTCTGTAAGAGTCACTTTTATGTCTCTGAAGGTTAAACATTCTCCTTAAGCCTGCTCTTCCACTTAACCCATCTGTCTTGTGCAACAGGTTGTCTTCACTAGCTGCAGAAGAGGAAAAGTGGTGAGGAAAACCTTTCATGTCCACCTTTCACAACCATTATAAAGACAAGGCATATTATAATGAGTGCGTGGACCATCTGTGCATGTAAATGGGAGAATTTGAATCAGGATCTTAAGTCGAAACTGTTTACTTACATTGAGGATTAAAGCACAAACACTGACACGCAGGGAAACATATGCGAAGTGCCATCTGGATCTAGCAGCAATGATTTGTTGAGAAAGAGTAATGGAGAGTGCAATTGGGACATATGGTTTAGTAAGACAAGTGCTTTATGGAAGAGAAGGATGTGACCACATGGAGGCTTTATGTACATAAGCAACAAGTTTGAAACTAGCATATGGTGGTGTAAATGAAGACACCTAAACATCAGCATATTTCAGATTTTTTTATTCGTCGAGCCGGGACTCCCATTCCGGTTCAATACTGTGAAATGAGATGTTGTGTAAAGGGCTTATTTTCATTCCTGCAGTACCACTATACAATATGTGATCTACATCTACATGAAGCATCTGGGCGTGAGAGGCAAAGAGCAGCGTAACCTAGAGTCCAAACGCGTGCGCATAAATTTCCTGCCCAAGATCAAGGTGGGTTTATGCCACTTTTTCCACTTTTTTTTTTCCCTGTTTTTTTTGTACCTCATCTCGCCTTTGATTTTGAGGTTTTTGTATCTCGGAAATTCGTAGAAGAGCAGCAAACTGGAGAAGGAAGTAGAAGAAAAAGTAAAGAAGCCTCGTTTCAATATCCTGGGGCCGCAACGTCGACCAAGTCGCATTGAAACAACGCCTGGTAATATTAATTTCAGTTTCCTGTTTACAATCTCTAACTGATTTTTTTTTATTAAACTAACTATTTGAGACAGAAATAAAAAAATGAATCAAATTCTCTGCATGAACAGTATGTCTGTTTGTGTCTAAGCAGTAGGTCGCACTGTGGATGGAAGCAAGCCTAGACCTCGGAAGCAGCTCTCACACCCTGGGTTGGGAAAATGTGAGGTGGTAGATGGTGGGCGTTTTTTACGGGGAAGCCAGTCCAGCGAGGGCTCAGACCTTATCCAAACCTCCGCAGTCATCAGCAACTTTCCTCCCTATAGCCCTGTCTCAGACACAGCCTTCAAAGACACAGACTTTAGTGAGTACTGCAACACTACAAAAAAAGAAATAATAATAATAATAATAAAAACTCTCTCTTGAGAAGCTTTTATATATAGGTTAGTCCAGAATGACACTGCTGCCAAGCGTTATACTGTACACTATTGAATATTTATTTTGTACATATTTAGCTTATAGTGAAAATTTAACACTTTGTTTAAGTACATGTATTCTAGCAAGAGTTAACAGCTATTGGCAACAAGTCTTCTCCTATGATGGTTGGTGAGATTAGAAAAGAGAGGAAAATTAAACCAATCCTCAATATAAAATCTCTTATGATCTTTTTAAAAATCTGCTAGAGTAAACAGGAAATTATGAATCTAATCAAAACTGGCCACCTGAAATAAAATCAAAGCTCGGGTATGCTTTAAAGGGCAAACCAACTACAATAATCTCAATGAATGGACCCACGTAAACCAACGAAACAAGCACACCATCCGAGAATTAAACTAATTGACAAATACCAATTTTTTGTTGTTGCTTAGTCCACATTTATTGAAGGGGATTAAAATTTAGATTTATTGAAAATATATGAACCTTTTTGAAGTACAGTGGAACAGTCAGCATACAAATTTAGAGTTCTTACAGCGAAATTTTGCATTGCAAAGTGCATTTTAAATAATATACATGCAGATAATCTATTCCAGCCAAAAGTATTTCCAATGTTAATGATTTCCAACGGTACAATCATATTTTTGCATATAAAAAGAATCAGAACATTTAGAAAACGTAAATAAAGTTTAATTCTTTTTGGCACTAGCTGCTTTAAAAACTAAACTGAAAGTGGCTCCCTTTTCTTCTTGCTACACTACCGTCCTTGCTATCATTTTTGGTGCAATGGTGCAATGTCTCCAACTAAATCTTGCACAAAATGCAAATGAAAAAAAAATGCACCAAAAAATGTAAACCAGCCGGCGCCTGGTTTGACTCGGTTCATTCGCTCGTAAGACAAAATTTTAGAACTTAGGACGGGCGTTCGTATGCCAGGGTACCACGGTATCAACTTTTAAATGATCTGTTCCTATTGGTTTTCAACCAGTGTGCCACAAAAAAAAGGTAAGGAAAAAGTTACAGTTTCTAAAAGTAAAATTAAGCAATATCACATAGGAAAGAGTCCTGTAGTATTGAACATGTCACAAGTTTCTCTTTAAAGTTTCTATCTCGACTTTTCCCTCTTTGGAATATCAGCTAACTTCCAGGGTTGAATGCCATGGGGTATAAAATGGAAAGTGTGTGCGCTATGTGGAATTTAGCACACACCAAGTAATGTCCATGGATTAGGGGTTATTGAGGGATTTGGGATTCTGATAGTTAGGTACTGTAGTTACTGTAGGTAGCGTTGTAGCTGTGTTGGTAGTGAGCAAAACAGTGGATGGTTCAGAGGCAATTTGGAACAACTTTGAAGCTATTACTAAGGAGACAAAGTGATATTTAAAATGACAAAGTTATCAGATGTGCTTTCTTGCTTAGGTGACTGATTTTGAATGCAGGTTTTAGCAAGCAGCTGCTCTCTCATCTGTCCAGTACTTGGGCTGTGCTGACCGTCTCTCACCCAAGCTGGCACCCAACAGTTAGTTTAACATAGTTGAACATCCTAGTGCTGTTATGATCTGTATCACCACTCATGGAATGCCTCTAGTTGTATAATAAGAAATTATAGCTCATATGTTCATGCATTTTGCTCATGTTTGGAAGAGGCTTGAACCTGGAAACGTTTTCAGTATGGAGAGCATCAGCATATTTCTACTTGTGATTCAGTACCACCATGCAGCAGCCAAAAAGAAAGCAAAACTGATGAGCAGGAAATACAGCAACTGCACCATGAAATATGGATTGACATTGGAGATTTCCCTGCTTCTCTTCTCTTATGTTTAGTGTAGAGGGAGAAATTCTACAACCAATACATGATTCTCAGTATATAATATAAACACTGTATCATGTCGGTGTATCACTTGTTATCAGCATGGGAAGAGATCGGAGGTACCGGAATATCTGTACTTTTTTTTTACTCTACTTTAGTACATATTTTATGTAGCTTTACTTCACTTAAGTAGTTTTACTGAAGGAAAGTTTTTACTTTTGCTCCTCTCGAAAGTACAGCAAATATCTGTACTTTTTGTATGCCTTTCCTTTTTAGACAACCATAATAACATAACAGGTGTTTAAAATCATAAGTGGAGCAGGATGGAGACAGTGACGGACAGACTTTTGATACTTATGTACATTTGAAGGTGAGTACTTTTACTGGAGTACACATGTACATGTAGGACTTCTACTTTTACTTGAATAATATTTACTAGTGATGCTCCGATCGATCGGCCACCGATCATGATCGGCCGATATTGGCTAAAAACAGCTTGATCGGCGAA
>JAOTQY010000050.1:10640068-10654646 GCA_026413445.1 Dolichallabes microphthalmus
CTGGGATAGGCTCCAGGTCCCCCGCGACCCTGAACAGGATAAAGCGGTATAGAAAATGAATGAATGAATGAATATAACTGACAGGAGTGGAGTTTAATTTGGTCCTCTGCTTTCGTAACCTATTTGCCTCAATGTTTGCCTCGACGTGTTGTGTGCTCTGAAATACTTTTCTGCTCGTTCTGAATGAGTGATTATTTTTGTTCCTGTAGTCTGTAGTCACCTTGAACCAGTCGGATCATTCTCTGATTTCTCTCATCAACAAGTAAACTATACAAGTACAAAACTATACAAGTTAAACTAGTTGTGATTTGGAAAAGATTAGCAATTTATGAAATACTTACTGTACGCCAGTCTATCTGGTAATAACATGCATTCGCTTTTTAAAATGAGTCAGTTATATAATGACATATACTGTATATATATTTGTTGGGAACATTAAACTTAACATTAGTTCATATTCAGTTTATATTTGGAGAGTGGAGAGTAGAGGTAACCATCTTCCACTGCAGAAATCACTTTCAAATGAATTCTGACAGAAAGATAACAAATGACTTTATTTTTGAGGCACGGTTAGGTGTGACTTCTGTCATCTACTAGCATTGTTTTCCAGACCTAGGAGCTGGAGCTGCTATTTTCTCTGTGTGCAGGAGGCAGAGAGTAATCGGATGTGCCGGAGGCTGCAGCTGAAGGACATCATCCCTGCCGAGATGCAAAGACTCACCAAGTATCCGTTACTGCTGGAGAACATCGCCAAGTACACCGGTACCACAGCATAAATGTGTAATGGGGTGCATCCGAGTCAAACTGGGACTTTCGATTGTGCAGAATAATGTTTTGAGAGGAAAAAACACTATTTTTTATCTATAATCCCCCGATACACTAATGCGTTTCACTAGTGCTTGGATACCATCAAAGGTAGAAAATTTTCTCAGTATGCCGGAGCCGTGATCGGACTGCCTGCTTCAGGCCTCGCAGCTCCTTTAACGGCCCACACATGTGGAAATGTCTTGGAGCGAGGTCAGGACTGGGCAGGCGAGGCAAGGTGTATACGTGAATGTGATGGTGTGTACAGTTCCAACAGACAGGTGCATTGATTTCCCAAGTTATCGACAAGTTATCTGTCAGTGCATCACGAAGGGAACAACACTAGTGGCTCACATCAATGTTTTACTGTGTCTAAGAGTCTTATCTCTGTACTGCCACCATCACCGTATCTTAAGGCTTCTGTAAATGTAAATCGGTTTTACATCACACAATCTTCGTTCACGAGTCCCAGTTTGAACGTCCCTCATATTTGTACATAATTACTGGCCAGCACAGTCTCCGCCACTGAACTCTGTTGAGCTGTTATGGGAGCAGCTTGACCGTATGGTACGGAGGAAGACTCCATCAAACCGATCAATCTTGTGAGAGATACTCCAGGAAGCATGGGATGAAATCTCATTAGACCATCTTGAATAGTCTGCCAGGCTGTAATCGCTGCAAAAAAAGGTGTTTTCTTTTTGATGAAGGCAAACACATTCATCATTTCCATCAAAATCATTATTTCTAACTCTGACGACGTCGGTACGTCTTGTTCTTTTGCTATATTTTCTGTTCAGACTCGTTGCCATACTAATTATTCAGAATAATTGACATGGTCCCAGAAGTGATCCCAAACTTTTGAGCTGTTGTGTACATTCATCACATGTATATCATCATATCATACATAGAAACACTCATTCTTACTTAAAATACACATATTCCTAAAAATATCGTATTTAACTTGCACAGATATGCAATAATTTCCTGCACATACATGAATATAAATGAACTCATTTCGATGCAGCTACATACCCCTCTGTGTACAGTGCTATCTCTCTGTGTATGGTGTAAGGCATTTAGAGAAGTGAGTGATGGCTCTGTCCTTCTTCTGGCCTCCTCCTCTCTTTTGACCGCCAGCAGTGGAAAGGGCTGCCAGAGGAGCCGCTCACCCCAGACACACTCAGGCTTTTCCAGCACAGCTCTCAGTAATGAGGCCTATTTGGTGCTTGTGTTGGCTGTTAGCCAGGCAATTCCAAATCGCATATAGGCTGTTTTTAGATTATTAATTCAGAATTAACCTAAAGAGGCTGTTTTTGGAGCATTTCAACTGGCCCGCTTGCTTTCAGAAAGACCCACAATAGCCTTAAACGTAAAATGTGCAATTAAGAGATACTAATGCAAGCTGTTTCTAAGCTAGCGAGAGAAAAAAAAATAGCCTCTTGTCAGGCCTGGTGGTTCTTTAAGAAAAAAAAAACTCCTCTGTGTCCATCTATCCATCTGTCTGCAGGTGATCCAGAGGAGAAAGACAAGGTGAGGAAAGCGGCTGACTGCTGTCGTAAGATACTTAACCATGTGAACCAAGCAGTGAAGGAGGCCGAGAATAAACAGGTAATCACTTTGATTTTATTGAGCTGTGGTCCAAACCTTCTTTATAACAGCAATGCAAACAGCACTAGGTCAACTCTGAAGTGTCATTTGGGCCTCTGCTCTTATTTTAGCAAATACATTTTTCAGACTGTTTACGATTTTCAATCCTGTCAAATTCTTCTCTCAAGTGCATTATGATGAGCCAGAGCTGTCCAAAATGATGGGAGGGCAAATAATCAAGCCATTTAAGACCTTTTTGTATTACAGTACACTACATAAATCATTAATGTATACATAAATGTATAGTTTTTTTTTTGTTTGTTAGCCTTTTCTTTAATTCCCCATTCCATGTTTAACCATAAGTGATTTTTTTATATAAGTGTGTTGGAACTATTATCCATTTTATTATCCATCCACTGGTGAAATGTTTGTAAAATCTTTGTGATGTTATGAATTATTCAGCATCTGGAGGACTACCAGAGACGCCTGGACCTCTCCTCTCTGAAGCAGAGTGAGAATCCACTCATTTCCGAGTTTAAGGTTAGCCATGTTAAAGTGTGTTTGGTTTAAGTCCATAGTATCGATCTTAATCCAGACCTGCCAACCTTCATACATTTTTCATAGCCACATTTTCCCACCAGAGTTACATATAAACCAGAACCATCTCTGGCCAGGACCCAAAGGAACAAAATTAGCCATGCGGTCTAAATGTGAGTTTTTCATCTGTGGCATCTATGAGATCATCATATATGTAGAAGAGGATGGATACAGTAGCTCTTTCCTTCAAGTGTGTAATGTTGCCTTGTGATGCAACACAAGTAGTATTTTAAGAAAAAAAGGTGCTTGTCACCCTTCACTCTCTTTGTTTGGTAGCTGCCATACTGTATGTTAGGAAAATGTACCATTGGTCTAAACCAAATTAGAGAAAAAGTTATGTTTCTTAAGTGATGCACCAAAGTGTCCTTTACAATTCTTCTTAATGTTAAAGGTAATTAGACTAATTAAAAATGAACAGTAAAAAATTTTATAAAATTATCTTTAGGGTTGGCAGGTCTCTTGTCAACATAGTAGAATAAAGCATTATCTGTCTATCTATCTATCTATCTATCTATCTATCTATCTATCTATCTATCTATATATATATATATATACACACACACACACACACAAGAATATACTATCTATACGGTGCATACAGTGCAAAATTAGAATATCATGGATTTTTATTTTCTCCTATTTAATTCAAAAAGTGAAACTCTCATTCTAGATTTATTCATATATATATATTTCAAGGCTTTTTTTTGTTGTTTTGATAAGTATGGCTTGATGAAAATCAATCAAAAACAATTACAACACAGAAATGTCCAATAAAGTATGTTCATTTATGCACTCAGTACTTGGTTTGTGCTTCAATAGCATGACTTACTGCATCAATATCACATGGCATGGAGGCGATCAGCTTGTGGCACTGATGAGATGTTATTGACCAATAAGAAATATTGATGACCTGTCACCCCAAATCGACAAAATTGCACACTGGACTTTAAGCAACTGGGATTCTGTGCTTCTCCACTCTTCCTCCAGATTTTGGGATCTTAATTTTCAAGTGAAGTTCAAAGTTAACTTTTATCTGAAAAGAGGACAATAGACCACTGAGCCAACAGTTCAATTATTTTTTCCTTAGCGAGATAAGACATTGTCTCTGGTTCAGGAGTCTCATGTATTCAATGTTTTTTGGCAAATACCTGAAGATGTCTGTGCATGGTTGCTCTTGATGCACTGACTCCAGCCTCTCAATCAAAGCTGTCTCAAACTTTGGATGACAATCTGCTTAAGACTGCATTCATTCCCGTTGCTTATGCAGGTTTTTCTACCGCGCTTTTCTCTTCCTGTCAACTTTCCATTAGTATGCTTTGATACAGCTCTTTGCGAACAGTCAGCCCTTTCATCAATGACCTTCTCTGGCCTAATATCCTCCTGGAGGGTGTCGATGATTGTCTTCTGGAAAACTGTCAAGTCAGCAGTCTTCCCCATGCATGTACTGAACTAGACCAAGAAACAGATGGTATTTATACAGTATGAACTGTAATTTAACTCAAACCCAAAATTAAATGTTGTAATATTTTGACATTATTGGGGGAAAAAAGACTAGATTTTTTTATGGGATATAAGCTGTAAACATCAAAATCAAAAAAGGCTTGAAATATTTAACTTTACATGCATTGATTCTAAAATTTTTAATAAAATTATGAAAGAAAATTTAAATTTTCATTATAATACAATTTCTCAGATGCACTGTGTATGTGCGTGTACATAGAAAGAGACTATTCATAACAAAATCTCATCTTTCAGAATTTAGATCTCACCAAGGCCAAGTTGATTCATGAAGGTCCACTGACCTGGAAACTGAATAAAGACAAGACTGTTGGTAGGACAACATAAGAGATCATTATTGTACACTATTTCTAATGATGGCTCTATTTAAGATATATGTGCGGTATGTATGCAATGACTCGATCTGGGCATGTGTTTGTTTCTGTTAGAGTTATACACACTGCTCCTCGAGGACATCCTAGTGCTGTTACAGAAGCAAGACGAGAGGCTCATTCTGAAATGCCACACTAAAAACCGTGCAGGCTCGGCTGATGTGCAGCACATCTTCAGCCCGGTCATCAAGCTCAATACTGTACTGGTGCGATCAGTGGCCACGGGTACGCTCTTATACACGCACACACACATACAATAAAGTGAAAATGGTGTCAATTAACACTGGTCTTTCATAAACAGACAATAGATCCTTCTTTGTGCTCTCCATGTCGGATAACGGAGCTCAGATCTATGAACTGATGGCCCAAACAGTGTCTGAACAAAGAATGTAAGTGCTGAGCGTCCCATTTGTCCCATTTTCATCTTGTTTCTAGCATATTATTTACTCAGCAGCACCTCTTAGTTCTATTCTCTGGTTTTTTCTTTCTCCCTTAGATGGCAGAGGCATATCATTCAGCGAGCAGAGGCAATGAAGTCCAGGCCACACGGCGTCATTCCCCTGCCTCAGCCTTCGTAAGTTCACTTTCTTTCTCCTCTCCACTCAGATGCTTCATGCTTCACTCCCAATGAAAATATATATTTACATTGAATTTCAACTTTTATAAAAGGGAAAGAAATGGCGTTGAAGTTGGTAAACTTGCCAAATCTCCAGAACGTGAATGTGCTAGCAGTGTTGAGGTCTCAGGTAGGTGTAGCTTCTTGTGTCTTTCTATTGATGCCTGTGATTATGACATCTATTGTACCAGTCATTGTGTGTGTGTGTCTGGACGTGGTGCTTTCAGGTAAAGCCTGTGGTGCAGTGTCTGATCATGCCTCCAACAATGAGGAGCAGGAGCAAGCTCAAGCACATGGCCATGACGAAAGCTCTTATCCAGGTCCGGAGCTGCTGGGAGGCTGTGACGCAGAGTCTCCATCCTTTTCCTGTAGAGCTGATGAAGCTCTAAAAACCTGTGAGTAACACACATTCCTGCACTGGTTGACACTCTTGACCAATAAGCCTGACATTTTGCGCTTCTCTTTGCGTTCTCAGTGGCAGCTTTAAAGCAGGTGCTGGTAACTCAGCTGATGGCCCAGAACGATGGCGAGCGGATGGGCCGGCGTCTTCTCAGGACAACATCTTTGCGCACATCATGCAGGACTCAGGACGCCTCCTCAGGGGACACCGGTTTTTTTGAAGGCACCGAGGATTATGGTGAGTGACGCATCTCTACATCAGGACTATATGTTCATTTCCAGCCTATTGGGGTTTAAAATATTCAGGATGTACAGTAGCTAAATATTGCTGTGGAAGAAAAATAGTGTGTATGTGTATAAAAGAAGCAGGCTACCTGGTGCTGGAAGGCTCGAATGACTCTGAGAGCAGTGCTGATGATAACGTACAGTTCAGGAGGAAGGAGTTGGGGCTTTCCCGTGGCTGTGCTGCTGACTCGGGTATCAGTCTCAGGTTTTCATCGTCCTCAGCGGAGAGCTTATGCGGAATCAGCAGACAGGTTCTGACGTACCTGCGCTCTCTGCAAGCCAACCTCAGTCACCTCAAGGTCTGTCCGCACACAAACACGTGCCTATAGTCTTTTGATGACAAAGTGAAAATAACTTTTATGATGGATGTTTCGAGTGTTAACTCTGATCAATGTGTTTTCAGGAGGTCGAGAGCAGATACTATCTGTTAAAGCAAAAGCAGGACACTGGAGGAAGCAAAGGTACAGTATAAGAATAACAGTAAGAACAGCAATAATTTGTTAAATAATAGTTAAAATAGAACAGTATTTTTCCCCCTTTGACATTATTTATTCAAATAAATCCAAAAAACGAAAATATGTGGCCCATACTAAGCACTCCCCATGATTGAATAGGCTTGTAGATCCACCTTTAGCAGCAATAATTTCTTCAGTTCTTCAGTTCATTCAAGTTTTGTGACTTTGCAGATGCCTGACTCTCTTAAGGTCTTGCAATTGGGTTGAGGTTTGACTAGGCCCTTCCAAAACCTTTAATTTTTCAGCCATTCCGATGTAGATATACTGGTCTGCTTCAGACCATTGTCCTGCTGCATGACCCAATTTTGTCCAAGCTTTAGCTGTCGGACAGATGGCCTCACATTTCCCTCTAGTTCATGGTCGACTCGGTAACTTCAGGGTGTCCAGAATCTGTGGCTGCAAAACCCAAATCACCACCACTCCACCGCTGTGCTTAACAGTGAGTATGAGGTGTTTCTGCTTACATGTCGTTTGGTTTTCACCAAACATGGAGCATGGCATTAAGACCGAACAACTCCACTTTGGTCTCATCAGTCCACAGGACGTTGTTCCAGAAGTCTTGTGGTTGGTAGTCAGCTGCAGTTTTGAGAACCTGAGTCGTGCTTATGTGTTCTTTTTCGAGAGAGGAGGTTTCTTCTGAAAACCACACCAAACAAACTGTACAGTACTTGTTCAGTCTTCTTCTAATTGTGCTGTCATGGATTTTGACACTACCTCACTGAGCCCTGTAGGGTCTCTCTCATTGTAGAACGCTGAACTACAGATTGTTTTTATAACCAGACTGACGTGTAGCAAACAATTGCTTCTCAAAGACCATTGCTTATGTCTTTCCACCTTGGCATTGTGTTGAGACAAACCTGAATGGTCCTGACTGGTTGGTTAGCAGTACCTAGCTGCAATTTACCCACTTAAATCCTGAGGAAGCAGTAAGGGGGTACTTAGTGTTGCCCTTAGGTTCTATATTTAGGTCGTATTTGCCTTTATATAAATTCATATCAATATAATAAAAAAATATGTAAATAAATGTATGTAAGTACATAAAACAAACACACAGGCCAACTCTAATTACAAAACAATCATCACATATTTTGTGTACCCTTTGGTATTACCAGGATTTCTGCATTAATCATAGTGCATATGTTTTCCTCAAAAAAAAAGTTTTACGATCAAGGTTTTTTTTTTTTTTTTTAAGTGAACCTTATAGCTGGCGATGTTAAAACTGGGTGTTAGGTTTTCCAGTTAAGCAGATGACTTCTAAGCAGATTTCACTTAATATTAAAGGAAGATCTAGAGAAATCTAAAAAGCATGAAATTATTTGCATGTAATTTCCATGTTTGTGTGTTCCAAGTTTCATTTGGGTGAATGTTAGGGTTTTCTTATATTGTGTGGACTTTCCTATGTCTTCCCCGCTCAATGCTAGTTCTTATTCCTAATATGGTAATACTTAATATGTCTCCCCTGGAACATGCAATTATGCTTCTTATTGTCTGTCTGTCAAGACATTTTGCTGAAAACGTACTTAAAATACCATGTCAGTCCAATGAGTAAATCGGAGAGAATACTGAAACACACCATGGTTGCATGCTTGTCCTCCTCTCCTGGTTCGGCAAGCATGTCGAGACTCTTCAAGCAATAATTCTTCCTTTAATTAATTTAAAACGTAACAGTGAACGATTGTTTGTGTACGCATGGTGCCATGCAGTTGACGTCTTATCCAGGGTGTGCTTCTGCCTCACACACTGTCATACTGTCAAGATAAAGTACTTACTGAAGATGGATGAATGATCAATCGAGAATATGACAAATTGTCCACAAATAGAGGATTTTTGTGCTGTTTGTACTCTCCCTAGGAAAATCACCCCACAGCACAATGTTAAAAGAATAATCATCAATGATAAAAGAACCAAAGTGCAACAGCAAAAGATGAAGAGGACGCAAAAGATGAACGTGTTGAAGGCACTGGCTGTATGACCACTTTAGGCAAAAATTTGAATGTTGTTAACAGAATGCCACTTCTTCTTTCCAAAGGAAAAAAAAATGTGCAGAGAATACTTAATGGTTTTACAAAACAACAAATGCCGTGTGGAAAGAAGACAAAAATGTTCTTGGCTTTGATTTCACACCACCATACTTGAAGGGGGAAAAAGGCATTGCGCATTCACACCAAGAGAACAGAAAACATGATTGTCTGAACAGAAGAAACTCTTTTCTGACTCATGTCAGAGTTGGGACTCTTAAACTGCCATGATGTGAGCTCAAGAAGGCTGTTCATGAAAAAATAATGAATTTGTAGAAGAATTTGTTCCTCTTGCGCTCTCTCTCTCCGTCTCTCGCTCTCTTTCTCTGTTCATGGTATCATAGCAGCTACTTGAAACATTTGCTGGAGGTCACTGCTGCTAAAGGAAGCCACCAGATATTAGATATGATGGTTCGTTTCCTTTTTCTTGCCTGTGCTGTGAATTATTAATCAGTATGTTTAATAAAGACAGGAAGAGTACAAATGTTTGTGGGTTAATAATTTAGCCTGCATAAGCGTTTCTATTAATTATCGTGAGTCGAATGCAAAATGAATGCAGACATCCCGGTAGTTCCGAAGTGTTGTAGGGACACATGTTTACGATTCTCCCTAATTCTCATCATCTAGATAAGAAGTAGCTGGCTTGAGATAACCTGCAGGCGCTTCAGCCTCTAGTACACTCCAGGTGATGAAGAGTAAAACAGAGCAGCGGTTCGACAGAGTATGTGCCCTCCATTGAAGTCAGTTAGGGAAGCTGGGCGGTCCTGTCTACACCTAGTTTGTTCCTGCGGCACTGCCTCACTCTAGACTGTCCAGTCCTGTCCATCACCCTAGCTACATCAACAAGAATGATGAACAAATCTATATATATGGTGTGTATATATTTATGAACCATTAAAAATTTTAAGTAATCATGTCACTTTTTAATTCTAGATATATTTATTTTATTTCCTTCCCAAGTTACATGCAAGGTTTTTTTTTTTTTTTTTTTTTTTTTTTTGTGCTTTTGGATGCAACTTTCTCTTAAGTGTGCAGTGTGTGCTGTTGATGTGTCTATAAGATCATTCTCTCTGAGAGCTCTCTACTCACACCTTGTATAAAAATGCACTAGATTGCCTCCTCTTCTTATACTTCAAGAGGTTAAAGAATTCGAGATGAGGAGAGCATGAAACCTGAAAAAAGTCCCTGCAAATGCAGAATATATAACTGTTGAGGTGGCTAGTGATGCAAAATTTGCAAATAAAGATGCAGTGACCAAGTTTTTTTGTATGTCTCTATTTTTTTATTATTTCATTTGGGCTGTTTAATGAAAATGTCTACTGTTGAATCATTTTGGACAACGTTTTATTTTTTAAAGGAATATTGCTCCCTTTCCGTTTCATTTCATTCTGCGAAGTACAACCAAAACCACCAGCGACATGAGCACAAGGAATCGTATGCATGAAGTATAGTTAACACACAGGACATAAACATAGTTGAGGTACGCAAAACCAAAGCTAAACAAAGAAACTTGCAGTCAACAGATCCTTAATTCTGGTGCTGTAAGAGACATAAAAACAAACAGGTGAAAGAGATCAAGGACATGTGACTTGCCTACTTCGGTGGGTAATGTGGTTCAGCTCAGTGGTTCTTATCTCCACTTCTGGAGGACCACCTGCCATGCACATTTTAGTATTTTCATTGCTCTATCTCACCCAATTCAATTAAAGACACGCTGTTCAGTAGCTGATTAGTAAAATCAGAAAACTAAGAATTTAGTGTGAAAACACTAAGTGTGTAGGGCAGGTCAGACCTGGAGTTGAGAACCACGCATTTTGCTCCTCTGTGGCTCCACTGTGACATTCTGTTTCGTCATCAAAAGCACAGAAGCCATGACTTTTAAATGTCATGGTAAAATTGTCCCAGTGTCCTTTGTGTAATGAATGAAACACAATAGGGTGTGCTTTTATAGCACAATAATCCATGTTGGGGTAGTGTGATGAGGGCTGACATGAAGCCACCTCCCTGAATTTGATTATTTTCAAATAACAGAAAATCCTGAAGTCTCGTACCATAGCAATTTTTCATTACAGTTTATTATTATTATTATACTTTTTTCCCCTTTTTTTTCATATTGTAAATTTAAATATTTATACTGTAGTTGCATTTAATATTGTGGAGTATCAGTGAAACAAGTTTGTTCCTACTAGCACTTTCATTATACCAGCTGGGAAATAAAATAAAAGAAAAAATTTTGACTGGTCAAAAAGCATTCTGTACCCTCCATCTAGAAACGTCTGTAGTCCACCTAGGGATCATGGAGGCCAATAGTGCCCATTGTATTTTTTCCCCATTTTGTACGACCATGGTATGACCTCCTATCACCATACTCGCACACTACAGGCAATTTTGGAAATGCCAGTTAACCTCATCTGCATGCCTTTGGACTATGGGAGGAAACCGGAGAACCCAGAGGAAACCCACCTAGCATGGGGAGAACATGCAAATCCATGGACACAGACTTGCCGCAGAAATCGAACCCGTGACCTAGTGGTGCAAGGCAACAGTGCTAACTGCTAAACCATTGTGCAGCCAAAAATCTTTTTGTATGATACATTTTCTACAGCCTGTCTCTGACAATGTAGGCTTTATTAGGAACACTATACTAATACTAGTATGAGTAGGGGCCTCTCTTTGCTCTCAAAACATCCTCAGTTCTACCGGGCACAGATTCCATAAGACATTGGAAACATTTCTTTGAAATTCTGGTCCAATGACATCATGCAATTTCTAAAATTCTTTCATGAAATGAGTTTTTCATTCTAGCCCATCTCAAAGGTGTTCTTTTATATTCAGATACAGTGACTGAGAAGGTTGCTGAAGAACACAAAACTCATTGTCATGGTCATGAAACCGGTTTGAGACGACCAAATGATATGTTGCATTATCACGCTGAAATTAGTTATTAGAAGATCGGTAGGTTGTGGCCATAAAGGGATGCATTAGTTAGCAGTACCCTGACAATGTCTTCTCTCATAGTTCATCCTCCTTAAGGTTCATCTGAAGATCGGTCACTCACTGGATTTTTCATCTTTTTTACTGCACCAATACAAAACTTTTTAGACTTTTGTGTGTCTCTGAGATGACTTTTCCCCCCATTGTGATGATTGATGTGAACATTATCCAAAGCTGCTGGTCCGTATTTGCATGATTTTATGCATTGCACCGCTGCCTCAAGATTGGCTGATTAGACAATTGCATAAATGTGAAGGTGTACCAGACTTCCTTTTAAAATGTTTGGTGAGTGTCTGTTTAAAACTGATGGGGAAAATGTGTTAAGACACTGTATTTAAAAAAAGAGATTTTAAGTTATAAGTCACACATGTGAAGATAAAGAAGCTTTCTAAAGTTCAGGGAAAACATTATTAAACAATGCTCTGTTTGAAAAAGGACAAAGCACCTTAAACACCCCGATTAGTACAGTTGATTAGAGAATTTGCAGGTGAGAAATCCACAGAAGCTCGAGCTATTATCACCAGACAGGTTTGCTGAGCAAGATTTCACAAGACAAATGATAAATTCAGCTCATCATGTTTGGTAAATGAAGGGTCGTGAAGGCTCAACCCAAGTACTCCATTCCCAGTACACTCAGTTCACAGTGAACTACTAATGACCCATAATACGGTCCTGCTTCTCTGCAAATGGTACAGGGACATTAAACATCAATAAAGGCAACATAAATTAAACACTGTACCAGGACATGTACCTGTACAAGAATTTAATCTGATAGTCAAAATAAAATGAATCTGGGGAGAAGATGGAAGTTTCACCAAGACAATCAATCCAAATAGCTCATGAAGGCCATGAATGGCCCGGACAATATTCTGAAATGAATCTCACTGAAGGATTTTAAAACTGAGTCTATCAGCGGGACTTTACTTTGGGGAATTGAAGACATTTTACAAGAAGAAGAGCTGAATTGAAGCAATATTCTGTAAAAACCTAATTACTTTTTACTGTCCTTGCCAACAACAGTTTTGCAATAAAGATGTAATTTTGTCAGTTTGTGGTGTTTTTGAGTTTTTTCCTATTATTTTATTTATTTATTTATTAAATAAACTCTGGATACATACCTTTTTTCCAAGTCCAAAGTGAAAGAATATTGTGTGTAAATGAAGTGTTTGAATACCTCATTACCTTACTGTACTGTATGTCTATAGCAGATGGCGAGTTAAAAAGGAAAGCAACTTTCAACTGCACTTTCCCTTTTTTTCCCATTCTTGACATGCTGGTGTTAGAATTACAGTGTTGTCTGCTTCTTTGTCTTGAAAGAATGCGATTCTTATTTAGTGCTTCTGTCTATGGAAGGTGAAAGCAACCAAACACCCTTTGAATGATGAACAAAGAAAAAGGGACATTGCAATCTAACACAAATGTGGTACAGGTAAGTGTCACCGTTACATACTGTAGATATTACAGCAAAATACAAAGGATTTAGTGTTCAAAAATAGCAAATACTGTGGTGTCTGTCTGTTTGTGCCTACGTGTTGGTGTCATTCCAGTCCCTTGATATTGAGAAGTCTGGTAGTGTGTGGAAAGAAGCTGTTACACAGTCTGACTCTATTGGCCCGAATGCTTCGCTACCTTTTGACAGATGTCAGGATGGTGAAGAGTTTTTGTGATAGGTGTATGGAGACATCCACTATGCTGGTGCCTTTGCATATGCAGCATGTGATGTAAATGTCTGTGATGGAGAGAAAGTGAGAACCTAGTGGTCTTCTCAGCTGTCCTCACTATCTGGTGCAGGGTCTTGCGATACCCAAATCAGTTGCGCAGAATGCTCTCAATTATCCCCCTGTAAAATGGTTAAAATGGGTGGTGGATGATTGATGGGCTTTTCTCAGTCTTCTTAGAAGGTAGAGATACTAATCTTATAATATATCTTATAATGCAGTAATTTTCAAAACATTCCAAATAGCTAGACTTTTTTATGTAGTCTTCAGGAGGAGTTCTACAGGCATGTATTTTTTGGCTCTCATTTTTGGCAAGTTTTTGGCTTTCATTTTCTGTCCAGTCCCCCTGTACCTAACCAGTGTCAGATGAATGATTTCTATTTAAGCCACACAGTTACTTATAAATCATAAAAATAAACATCTAAAGCATGAACCTTGGAGAAACAGGTGAAGATGATGACAGATGATCAGGCCGGTGATTAGTATACTGGTATTGCTGAATGCTGAGTGGTTGGAACAGATGAGAGGGGAAATGAGGTTGCTGCTGAGGTTGTAACATAAACAACCAATTATTAAATTCTATCCTTGACCATGGGCACTTTGCAGAATGTCACATTAAAACATTTGTTCCCGTTTCTTTAATCTATATATTGTAATTAAATGTAATTTAATTTATTATGAAGAAATGAGGGGTGGCTCAAGACTTTTGCACAATACTCCATATGAAACAATATCAGGAGCTCAGATCAATATGAACTGTGTGCTTCTGCCAGCAGTCCTCTCAAAAGAAAAAATAAGTGTCCCACCTATCCTATACTGTAGGGTCAAGATTCAGGTAAGAAGCATTGTCTTCTCTAATGTTTGCCACAGCTTTAGCTCAAGATCTAACAAACAACACTAGAAAACGGCTGCATGCCAAATGATGAATGAGGAATGTATTCAAACACTGCAGTAGTCTTGTCAAGTGTGATCAGAGGAATGCAAGCTGTGACTGATTCCCCCCCCTCCCCTGCATTCTGACGGCCCACTCTTGTTAATCACTACAAGGCAGTAATGGACAGAGATTTGGTTGTTAATCTCATTCTTGTGTGTGTGTGTGTGTGTGTGTGTGTGTGTGTGTGTGTACATGCGTGTTTAAGAGGGCTGTAAGAAGCAA
>JAOTQY010000050.1:10707718-10718695 GCA_026413445.1 Dolichallabes microphthalmus
CATAGCGTTTTCACGCAGCATCTCGTTCCCGCCTTTATCAGGGAACAGGGTTACAGCGATGTAACCCGAGACGTTTTCCATGGTCCATCCATTTTAACGTAATGAGGAAATTATTTTGTACCCTTCATCCGTTCGTTATTGAGGTATCATTAACGCTGTTTATGTTTTTTGCTCCCAGATGAAATCAAGGAAATGTTAAAAAAAAAGAAAAGAAAAGGAAAATCCTACAAAAATGGTTAATCTTTATTTCTTGTTGATCAAAATCACTTTGTCGATGTCAGATGTAATGCAGTTACTTTGATATATGAGCCAGTTCTGAACATGGTCACATGCCATTTTATAAACGTGGACTACGCACTTGTGCAACCAGGCTGTTTGCTGTAAAAAGTTTGTTTTTGTCGCCAATTGATGTGATTTCTACATCACACTAAAGATAAAAACAGAAAACAGATCTGACATTATTTATCTACAGTTTTCGTTAGTCACAGAAACATACAATTTTGTAAACCTACTGTATTATATTCACTGTACTGTCCCCAGGCAACAAGTAGTGATGTCTCATCTGATAAGTCACCTGCTGTCCTGTTGAAACCCACTGCTGCAAAATCAAATGCCAAGGGTTACCTAGTACCAGATGTGCTGATAATTCTACCTTTTTAGACATATCAGGCTCGACTGTAACATGAGGCCTAAAAATATAGAGCAGCTTTGATGATATCGGACAGGATCGGGTTTCTGTGGCTTGTAAAATAAGTTCCCTCAGTATCACCCTCCAGCCACTAATCTCATTGCGAGGGATGCCGATACGCGTACGAGACACACTGAAATTTTCCTCTTGCCTCACACAGTATATTGGAAATAATGAAAATATTGAATTTACAGTAACGATTTAGTGGATGTCAGTTCAATATTTCAAAGGACTTTACAGTTGCAGGGATTACAATTGCAGTGCCACTCATGTGTGTCTATTGTAGGTTAGGACTTTTAATGTAGTTCTATCGAATGGGGTTGCGTGCTGGGTTAGTATTTAGCTCGGTTGCATCGCACCTCAAGGGAGGAGGGTTTAAACCTCACCTCCAGTCTGTGTGCATGTTTCATGTTCTCCATGTGCATCATGGTTTCCCTGCTGTACCCTGACTTACAGTATGTCCTACTGTAAGTAACCAGGGATATCTCAGCACTACCCTACACAGGATAAGACTGATAATGGATGGATGGTTCAAATGGAAACTTTGCCAGTACCGCCTTAACCTGCCGTTAATCGCTGGGGATGAAATGTTTTGTAGGCCCCATAATAGAGTCTCACAAAAAATCTAATCACCCCCCCCCCTGATTTTCTCCCCTAATTTCATCGTGTCCAATTCCTCCCAGTCACCAGGGGGCTCCCACATTAAGCTTCTACCGCCACTCAGTCGGGAGGGCCGCAGACCGACCCACGTGTTTCCTTCGACCCACGTGACCGTCACCGACCATCTTTTCGAACTGCTCACTCACGCACCGTTGGGGGCTGCGTAACACACTCAGAAGAACACCGCTCCCTCCACTTACGTGAGCTCACAGACGCCCCTGATTGGCTTGTAGAGCCGTCATTAATGTGGGAGCACTAAGTACCTCTCATCCCTCCCCTCTGAGGGAGCTCGTCCAATCAGCTCTCTCTAGGCCTCCGGCTGTGAGAGGCAACAGTATCACCCGGGGTTCGAACCAGCGATCTCCGGATGATAGGGCGAGCGCTTTACCACTGCGCCACTCGGAGACCCTAATCACCTTTAATAACACAAGTGCATTGCTGCAATGAAGATTCCACCCTGTATTACAAAAAGAAAACCTGTTTACATAAACATTAACAATAAGAGCTTAAAAACAACATATCAAAGTAACAGCTGCTTCTTTGGCCTCGGCGAGGCCTGCAAATCACACGAACATACACACGAGCGCACACACACACACACACACACACACACATACATAACGCTTTTGTCCTGAAAGTTTTGTTAAAATACATTATTTAACATGAAGTTATATGCAGTTATGAATTAAGTCTTGTTTGTAAGTGTTTTTAAAAGTCTCAATGCTTTGCAAAGTTTATTAGTGCAGGAAAGTCTTCAGGAAAGAGAAGTTCTGATTTTATTTTACTTTTTTAAGAGTGAGAGAAGAGCAAAAGGGAGTGGCTGGTGCGGGAAAGAGTGTTTATTATAGCTGTAACACTTGTTATAATAATGCTGTGATGACCTCCTGGGTATCAGCACGCATTATTTTTTGCATAACAGCATGATCTCATGTGTGTATTTTCCTTACCTACAGTAATAACTAGTCTGGGTGGCATGTTGTCACAGCTGAGCTCAGCTTTCTGTCTGTCCATGTGGACTTTTTTTCCAGGTTCTCTTGGTTTTCTCCTATCTCACAAAAAAGTTTCAGACTAAGAAAAATTGAAAATCCGTGTTGGCTTCGTGCTGTGAGATGGACTATAGTCCCATCATTGTGTATTCCTGTCTTCCACTCGGGAAAGGTACAGTACAGTTCCCACAGACCGATACATACTTTTCTGCAAGCTGGGACAAGTAATCTGTCGATTTTCAAGGATCAGTGGGCTCCGAGCCACCCCGACCAGGATCGTTCTTCACAGACATACGGTCTTCTTCGAATGTTTTTCTGCTGCTAAGAGTCTCCTCAGTTTACAATGCTTGAAGTCTTCTGTAAATGTCAGTCAGTTTTATACCTTCGTTCACAAGAAAAGTCTTGGTTTGACTTGAGCGCCCGTTGTATTAAAAAGAGAAGCAAGGTCTGGGAATATTTTGCATTATTAAACAGAGCAGCTCTATTGTTGTGTGCAAGTTGAAGGTATGCATCAGGCAAAATAAATCTTACAGTAGGTGCAGGCTGGTCTCACTTATGCTGGCGGACATGAAGGCAGCAGTACATGATATTTCATCCATTCATCCTGAGTAACCAATTTATCACAGTCAGGGAGCTGGATCCAGAACCTTTCCCGAGTGGAAGACAGGAATACACAATGATGGGACTATAGTCCATCTCACAGCACGAAGCCAACACGGATTTTCAATTTTTCTTAGTCTGAAACTTTTTTGTGAGATAGGAGAAAACCAAGAGAACCTGGAAAAAAAGTCCACATGGACAGACAGAAAGCTGAGCTCAGCTGTGACAACATGCTACCCAGACTAGTTATTACTGTCTTTACTTTCAACATAGAGCCGAAGTTCATCGGAGAGTTCCAAGATGAAAGCCACTGTGCCCAAAAAGAACACAACGGCTCGTCTCACATTTACCAAAAAAAAACAACAATTCTCCCCCAGACCTTTGTCTCATCAGTCCACGGAATATTTACTTAAAAAGTTAATCTTTGCCAAAAGTGTGTGTCCTTTTACATCTGCCATAAAACTAAGCATGTCATATGCAACATGGTGGTGGTAGCGTGATGATACTGTATGGGGCAGCTTCAGGACCTGGACGACTTGCCATGATTGGGGGAGAATTGTTGTTTTTTTTGGTAAATGTGAGACGAGCCGTTGTGTTCTTTTTGGGCACAGTGGCTTTCATCTTGGAACTCTCCGATGAACTTCGGCTCTATGTTGAAAATGTAATTGCTCTCTAAACCAAATAACTAGTTGTGCCACCCTTGTTGACAACAACTGCAATCAAGCATTTTTGTTCAGTCTCTTTCTTATTGTTGAATCATGAACACTGACCCTGACTAAGGCAAGTGATGCCTGCACTTACTTTAGATGATATTCTGGGTTCTTTTTCACACAGGGCCAGGTACGGTTGGATTGGACAGCTTTTTTCCTATAGTAAATTAAATCATTTAAAAACTGCATTTAATATTTGCCTGGGAGATCTTTGTGTATTATAATTAATTTTTTTAGTTTTTTGATGATCTCAATCATTTAAATGAGACAAATATTTGAAAATGGTAGTTTTTTACACTAAGAACTTGTTCTCTGTTATTCTGCACAATCAAAAGTCACGGTTTGGCTTGAACGCCTCTGGATGTAGGGCAGAACAGGTACCTGAATAGTGGTTTCTGTATTTAAATACTGTCCTTTCCCCAACTGGGTAATTGAATAAATGTGCACACTACTAATAGAAGTATATTATTACTGATTCCACTAAGGTATGTACCTGTATTATATCCTCAAGGTCATATTTTCTCATTTGAAGCCAAAGCAGATAGTATCGACTTCAACTCGGAATTTAATCATGTATTGGAAAATCGCAGCTATATATATGCTGTGATATCCAAGAAAGGGACATACTCGCAATAATGATGTGGAAAGAGTCACAGTCTATGAGAATGGCAGTGAAGAAAAGGAGAAAGCCTTCCAGGGATGAAGTGTAATGGCTCGATTTCATCCATCTGCTTCTAGGCCAACATTTGGCCTTTAGCGTGACAATGGCAGTATGTTTCATTTAATCCCCTTTTTTATCCATTATTGCTTTGTATGCTTGCTGAGTGTCAGTCCTCAGTAGAAAGGAATGATCTGTGCATGTCCATAGCTGTGTGTACAGTACAGTATACCTTCAGCATAGCTAACAGTGAATAAATCTAAAGAAAATCGGATCACGGGTGTTGATATGGAAACATTGAGTGATGAAGAGGTTATTAATTAGGAACTTGTTACTCGCTGCGTAACACACTGTTTGCACCTCTGACTACGTGAGGATTTGTGTCAATGTGGTACTGAAATTAAATAAGGTGATTATCTAAGCAGCCTGCTTCTTACACATTCAGAGAGAGTTATTTGCTTTAGGTTTAATGGTTAACAGGTACAGTATACCATGACCCTTACAGCAGCTGATACAGGTTCAAGGTGTGTGAAAATGTACATTGCTTTCTAGAATACAGCAAGTCCCCGATATGCAAACAAGTTTCGTTCAGAGAGCTTATTCATAAGTCTAATTTGTTCGTAAGTTTAACAAACATTGTTTAGGTACTAGGGTACTAATACAATTGTTCATACACAGTATATTACAATACAGCGTTCTTTATGATCCAGCAAATGGTTGAACGATTCATGTTAAAACAACGTGCAATGTCTGCTATCTTTTTATTTCGCTCCATTCTCTAACTTAATTACACTTTTCTTTCTACCATTATTGCTTGCCGATTCTTAGCAGTACCAGATTAATCGCCAGTGCTTTTAAAGTTGTTTCTGGAAATCCTGGGATGCGTGCTGCACGTGACGATGTACGCCGGATATGTGATCTAACCGTCTTGTGTTGGCAGAAAAAAATAATCTGTTTTGGTCATTGTTCTCTACTCATCTCAACTGTCATTCTTTCCATCAGTGTTAAGCACCAGTCTGGGGTCTGGCTGCCCCAACCTCCATTCTTTAAATCCTGCTCTTCTGTTGTCTCTCAGTCCATCTCGCACATTATTAACAGGTACCCCGGGGCGGGTTTTGTTCCATTGAATCTCACAATTGCTTGAACGGGGCCAGGCTAAGTCTCAAGGTCAATAACAAGCTTTGGGTCACACTCCAAGAAGTCAAGCATCACTCACAGAACACAGAGGCAACAGAATGACCGAGCATTCAACTCCCGTATTCACTCAAGGGGTCCTTTTTTGAAAATGAAACATTACATAACTGGCCATGGCCACGTGACAACTGAGCACGGGTCATAATTCTCTGCTCTGTTCCATTCCCGCTCCCTCGATATGCAGTGCCTTCTCCTCCCTTCCATCAAACACTGGCATGCCTCTGCCTCTGCGCTTTGCTTTGAATTTTAATGTGCTAGCAGGATGGGCTTTAGGAAGTCTGATACTATTGCTTGTATAATATTTTACCTTCTAATTAGATGTTCTAAGCCTTTGTTGTGTCTTCGCTCATAAATTCTATCAAGCCCTTGCCAGTGTTTTCTTGCCGGTTTGACATTCTGCTGCTTGTAGTACTACATGCTTATGATCTCAGGATGTATCAGGGTAAATATCTGAAGTATGGCCATGGCGTTTAGTGGTTTACAGGATCATAACACCACATCTCTCTGAAGCGGACGCTCGTGTGACTTCTCAGCACAGATAAAATTTTAGACCACATTTGGCGCAAGTTTGCGATCAAAGGAAACAGAGATCTAAATCTCCGTAATGGAATCTCAATCTCAGTAACAGTTCATTCACGTCATACATTCTTTTTAGTAGTGTTCAACTACTGTACTATTAAAGTGTATTTAGTTGGATAAATATGATCAAAAGTTCAGCTACTTATCCCCACATTCTGTTCCCTAGTAATTCTGGGTAAATTCCCCTGTTAAGTAAACGCAATAACAAAACGGAGCCGGTTTGATTTCTGCGATGCATTTTATTTTTCTTATCCACAAGGATTACGGTTCCTGAAAAGCCTCCTTTTATTCTCATTTCAAACAGCTGCCTCGAGTAGATAGAGTATAAATGACAAGCAGATTAGAAATGAGAGACAGGAGCAAAGTGGCCTGTGTAATAGATCCTAACAGGTTAGAGAGATACTCTGAGTCGAGTGAGGTGGAGGCATTTCAATGGGTACTTAAGTGTGTGTATATGCGTATGTGCAGATAGTTGTATTCTTCAGGGTATCTCTTTGTCTCTCTGTATTTCGATGATGCCCAGAATCTAATTCCTACGGAGTCCCAGCGTGGTCGTAGTGAGAAAGAAAATATATACATAGGCCATGGTTTTACTACATTGAGAACTGAAGTGTGTGAACAAGATGGAATTCGTTAACATGTTTTTTTTGTCTCTCTCTCCGTGTGTGTGTTTTTGTTGTTGCAAGTATTTATTTTTTTGTTAATTTAGTCACCTCATGATTTAGTCATCACAGTCTCCCACATAATATAAGGCATGTGTTTGCTTTGTCTGTATGTGGGTGTGTATTGTATTAATTTTTGTATCATTGTAACCTTGAATACTATAGTATAATAAATGAGTATGATTATGGTTTAAATAGAATTCGAGTTTTTCGTTTGTCTTAATGAGCATTAATCGCATTTTATTTTTATGAGATCAGTCGAAATGTGCAAATCAGTAGTGTGTCCATCTTTTTGTGTCTTGCTTCCAGCTTTCACTGTTCATTATAGTCCTCGAGCCCCAAAAGCTTGATAAAAGGCCTTACAACTACTGCATAACACAAGCCATACTTATGGCTTTCATGCGACCAGCCTACAGAGCATATGCGACACATAGGGACCACTATCTGTCTCTAATGGCCAGCACGGTGGCTTAGTGGTTAGCACGGTCACCTTCCACCTCCAGGGTCCAAGTTCGATCCCGCCTCGGGGTCTGTGTGCATGGAGTTCGCAGGTTCTCCCTGTGCTTGGTGGGTTTCCTCCGGGTACGCTGGTTTCCTCCCACAGTCCAAAGACATGCAGATTAGGCTAATTGGCGTTACCAAATTGGCCGTACTGTGTGAAGTCTGGGCTCATGCTCTAATTCTCCTGGGATAGGCTCCAGGCCCCCCATGACCCTGTAGTATACAGGAGTGAGTGAATAAGGTTTAGTAATGTGGCTTCACTGTAATGCCAAATACCACCGCAAGGTAGGACTTTCTTTTAATTGGGGTAGACTGAATATGCGTTTGTTACAGTATGATGCTGCTGTAATTCGATACCTCCCAGAACTCATCCTCCTCAGTAAGAGCAGTGCAGGGTATGATCGCTATATTTTTACAGTTCATATATAACTAATAAATGATATGTTGTGGCCAACTGGCTTGTGTAATCAATGTTTAATACTGTCGACGTGCACAAGCCATTTCATGGTGTCGCCTGCCTACGAAGCATAGGCGACGCATACTGTAGGAATTACATGCATCAGTCAGCATTAGTGGCAACTCCACCTAAATCAGTCATGGAAATTTGACCAACCCTTCACAGAACCGTTATTAGGACAATAGATGTTTACTCGTTTGCTGTTCAGATGTTCACTTCAACATCTTATTTGGATGAATTTCATTACAATTGTGGAAACGAGAGGCATGCAATGAATTCGGCAACCAAGACTAAAGAGGTAGTGTAGATCTTACTGCAAAGCTTTTAGCTTTGAACTTTTTAAGGGAAATAAATATACTATATGAATTTCTGAAGAAATTCTTATACATGGGGACATTTTCTGTGTCAAAACAGACAATGGTTCATTCCTAGCCTATACTTTGATAAAGATATGAGTGTGTGTACCGCCTGTGATTCGTGGGAGGGTGTATGAGTTGAGGGGCCATGGCTTGAGACACTCACTGCAGTTGCCCCTACCTTTGCACACGAATCTCATAGGCACAGAGTATGTATTCAGCATAAACTTCAAAGCCAACGGGGCTCCTGTGCTGCTTTTACTTCTATCAGAGGAATCATACGTGCTAGAGCTTTGGTTCTTGGATTGTTTGAGAGAGGAGGATTTAAAACCGTGGGATTTCCATGTGTCCAAAAACAAGAAAGCATGGAGCCAGGGGAACAAAGTGGTTCAACACGGGTAGCTAACGGATGTTTATAACTAAGATAAAAAATTCCATTGCATTCAGAACGTTTCAATATACGTATTATAGGGGTGCGTGCAAATTACTGACAGTCCTTAGAAAAATAATAGCAAGCCATTACCAGTGTCGGCAATGAATCGGCAAACGAATCATTCTTTGAAAATAACAATAACTAAAAATACTAAAGTAAAAATACTAAAAAATCTTCAGGATGAGTCAACAAATGCATGTCTCTTATCTTTCAAGCAAACATGAGGAAGTTGTTTACTTGTATATGCATCCCTTAAAGCTCAGAGCATTTTAGCCATTTAATAAACATATACTGTATAAAGCTCAGGATTGTACAGTATAGAATGACATATAATTTTTTATCAGCACAAAATAGGCAATATAATGAACTGAATCTTAGGAAATTTAAACCAACTTGACCAAATATGACTGTGCGAAAAATTAGAAACATCAGCGAAGAAATACCACGAATACACACGGTCATGTGTTTTTATGGTTATTTCAGTTATTTCTATGATAAAAAAAGACATGATTGGTCAAGGTACGTGTGGAGGAAATTGCACCAGGATTCCTTGTTGGACAGCTCTAAGAATGATTGTTACTAAAAGGAGTGGAGGCTGTTCATAGAAAGAATCGATAACCAGCTCAATATTAATGGACATGTTTTTAGAATGGGTTGATCAATGGACAGGTGTCCACATACCTTTATTCAGAATTGTCTCAGCACTACACTTCCAAAATCCCCTACACGTTTGCATGTTTTCTCAGTTAGCTGATTAATTGGACAAATTGCATTCGGAACAAGGACACACAGAATGTACAGCGTAGGACATACTCCAAGACCAAGGTTGGACTAAAGTGGAGAGCTGGATTAGACGTTAGCTTTCCAATTTCATTTGTCTTAAAGAATTTTCATCTTAACACCTTAAATCTTAAAAAAAAAAAAAATAATAATAATCGCTGGCCTAATCCAAATACACATTATTCATCAAAGATAGCAAGGCATATTTCAAATCAGTGACCTTCCTCGGCTCTGTCCACCAAGTTAATGGAACAAGGTGTCATCTGTGGCAAGTTTGCCGACCTGCTCACAATTCCTAATGGATGCAAACTGCTGCCTGAATCAGAGCGTGGAGGTTTGCTAGAGGCGGCCAATATCTGTGGGTTGATTCTCCTTACACATGCTGATTCGTTATGGGCTTTGTTTGTTTCTCTGTTTATTAATGTGTCATTGAAGTGGGTGCCAAATGACTAACAACCATCGTAAATGAAGCTGTGCAGAGTTGGCAGGAAGCTCTTCAAGGCTGAATTAAGACAGAGTGATATGCCATACACTCGTTTGTTTCTAATTCCAATTTCTTATTTTACTTTAACGGTGCAGAAATTACTTTTTTTTTCATAATAGGCTGAAAAGAACTACAGTATGAGCCACATTGAGGGTTTTTTTTGTTCTTTAGATGGCATATGGTATAGAGTACATCGACATATCAAGAACATGATGTTCATGAGCATCTGTCAACATGATATGCATGTCCCAGCCCACCTCTCCGAGTTGTCACATCATCAAAGCCAACCTTCCGCGTGACTAGCCTTTGCCAGATGAATATACTGTCACTCATAAGAAGTGGGGGGGAAAACATGCAGGTATGCAACAGCACTACTATTTGTCCTCCAAATTTGATCTGCCTTTAAACCTGAATTTATTCTTCCTACTCCTACTGCCACTATGACCGTGTTTGTTGTGCTAACATAAGTATGGTTTGAATAAAACATTTTCTTAGCCTTTGACTGTAAGTGACTCACGGAAGAGTGAATGCAGTAATGGAAAAGTCAGACAGGGACAGTTGTGTAGACATTATGAGCTGTTTGGCTAAGAGTCTTCAATAAAGTAGGAAATTTCTCTCTCATCCCCGATTAGAGTACAAGAGGACTTTCTCTAAAGAGCCCCATCAGCTATCCTCCACCAAAAATACCATTTTTTTTTCTTATTGCAGTCCATAAATTTCTATTAAATAAAACCCCATTTGATTTCCACGTACCAGACCACTGCAGAGCTGCAAATGCAGTGGCAGTAAGAAGTTGACATATACTCTTCACAAATATGAATGCCATAGTAATAATAGGCTTTGGGTGATTTCTCTGAGCCCGTCTTTTACTGGTGCAGAATGTGAAATGTACATCTTTAATAAAAAAGCACAAAACAAAAGTTTAATTAATACTAAGACAGTGTTAGAGGCGTGTCGACACGGTGGTGGAGTGGTGTGCTGTTGCATTACACCTCCAGGGTCCGGGTTCGATTCCCATCTGTGCATGGAGTTTGCATGTTCTCCCCATACTTGGTGAGTTTCCTCCAGGTACTCCGGTTCCCTCCCATAGTCTAAACCAGTGGTTCTCAACCTTTTTTTGGAGTGGGCCGCACTATGTCCAAGTTCAAGTCCCACGGGCCGCATATTATTTACATATGACGTCATCAACGCTCAATAACCAGATATTATGCATCTAAAATGATTACAAT
>JAOTQY010000050.1:10850129-10860825 GCA_026413445.1 Dolichallabes microphthalmus
ATCTCCACATCATTGCATTCAGTTTTTATTCACAATTTGTTTAGTGTCCCAACTTTTTTGGAATCCGGTTTGTATGTCCCAAAACCAGATAATTAGAGATTGGCAAATGAAGAATTCTGATTGGCCTTTTCTTCTTTTTTTTATATTAATCTGAAATACTAAATCACAATTTAAATTCTTCACGTTTGCTTGGCTGATTTTATGTCTACATTTGTAACATTGTGCCAAGTTCAGCCGACACAAAGCTTAGACGGTGAGAGATGGCGAGAGAAAGAGGGAAAGTGAGAGGGTGAAAAGACAATTTGCCTGTGTGCAAAAAAAAAGAAATGGAGATACAAATATAGCACCATGATTAAGCGGCCCTGTAAAAGATATATATTTTTTAAACTGTATACATATTGGAATACTAGCACAATGCTCTATAGAGACCAGTCAGAATAAGCTTGCATTCATTTGCACTCAGTAAAGATGGTGCCATCTTTTATTAAAGAGGAGTTTTGTTTCTCTGGCACACAAGGTGCAAGTAGCAGGTGTAAGATCTCATTATATCCTACTTTGCCATATGGCATAACATTTGCATAGTTCCCCTTGGAATAGGAAATCTTACAAATGGTGTGTTTGTTCATATACCACAAGCAAAATTGAGTTGGACACTTGCAAGGTGCTCATTGGAGAGGCAGGTTTAACCTACAGACCTGGTGGCAAAATGGCCTGCGAATAAACAGCTAATATTTTTAGGTCACTGAATCGTTTATAAAAACCATAATATGTAAGCAAAGTGAATAACTAACTACATTAACACCTTAATGGTTATTGCAACGCTTTTTTTTTTATTTTATTTTTTACATTGGGTCTTATTGGATATTTTTTGGGAAAAAAAAGAAAGCATAATCAAACTGGGAAGATGAGCAATTTTATTGGTCTTTAGGCCAAACTTCTTCAAAATACAGTAATAGTCATCCAAAATAAAAATGAACAACATGGGAAACTGGCATAAAAACAAGCCGATCAGATTTAATGTAATGAGTGATGTTAATATTTCAGCTTGAAGCCCACGTACATGTCTGCCTGTCTTTCTGTACGGCAAAACTGTCTGTCTAACTTCTATATACAAAGAAATAAAAATTTGTAAGGTTGAGTATCTTACGCCTTGCTTACAATAAGTTGTACTTTTTTCAGATGTAACAATATCCCAGAAAAAAATATTCAGCTTACCTTTTCTAATGAATATTGAAAAGTATTAGTGCAGGTGTTTGGTTACATTGAGCAAGTAGCTTATTAGTAGCTTAAAGTAGATGATTAAGTCCGGCACATAACCGTATATAACGTCACTTTTACTCATCGTTCTGATAGAAGATGCTGTGACCTAATCAGGCTGGGCAGACAGACAGACTGCAGAGACTGATTTTGGGTTCTCCAATGTTTGAAACCGAAAGATACCATTGAAAGAGCAAGTTCTGACCAATGTACAGACAAAACCTTTCCTTTATTTGGCCAGGCAGAAATAAATGCTAACAATTTGGGAAAGAACAAACAAATAATTAAATAATCTGCCAATTTAAGATTTAAATGAGAGTGGGAAAATGGCTAAAAGCAAGTTTAATAACTCCTTAGTTAATTTATTGCATTAATGTAACAGTAAATGTTTTATTTTATAGTGGACCTATTATTCAGAGTTCTCTTTTAAGGTATTTTTTGACTTTCACAAGAGTGACCTCCAGTGTATGTGAGGGGAAAAAAGTAATAAAAAAAAGGTTCCTTGCTTTTTTTTTTTTTCATTGTTGTAATACCAGGGCTTAAAAAAACAATTAGATTTTTTGCCCTAATGTGATGTCACATGAGAAGATGCCCTCCCTTGCCTTGTTGCTCAGCCCTGCTATTCTCTGGTGTTGTTCAGCAGTAGTTCATTAACACATAAATATTTCAGATTTGCAGGAGGAGTGAAATAAAGGATGCGTCTAAAAAACTACATTTTTTTAGTTTAAGGAATAAAAAACTGAATGTGCGGTCTATTTCAGCTGGAACATTAAGACACACTTTGGGAAGCCCTGAGGCCTGCACTAACCTGTTAAAGCAATAGTAAAATATGTGACCTTTTAGGAATTTTCACTTGCTGTTCATAGTCTAAGAATAATTTCAGATTTTGACTGAACAGACATGAGCTTGAGGTTTTGAATCACTGACTGAATTTTAATGAATACGAGTTGATAAAATAAAATATAAAGGTAAAATTGGACACATCTGATTTTTCAGTAAATATTATCAAATGTGAATAGTCAAGAAAACAGACTCCCCACAGCAGTGATTTGCAGATGCAGTGTTCTTACCAGGGGCCAAAAGCAAAGGTTAAGCACAGCCTGGTGGAGTTTCCCGTGTGCTTGCTTGTCTAGAATTATTTAGTTCCCGCTGGCCCACGCTGAGTCTTCCCACTGGAGGCTACTCTATTACTTTTTAGGGCAGAAAGCAATATACCTAAATTTTGTGTTTGAGTGCTAGACTTATAATAAATCCCAGGAAGTACGTCTGAAGCACACACCATCTGTTGAAATAAAACATCAAGCATATTCTTCTTCTTTTTTTCCTGTAGTGTATAAATAGAGTATGCAAGAAGCATTTATATTGTGACCGCCTTTAATCTCAAGTAGTTTGAGACTAGGTGTGTTAATTGTATTAGCTCTTCAAAGCAAGATCTTTTTTTTTTCCTTAAATGAGTTTATTTCCTCATTTGCTGCTTAAAAGTCCTTTAACCTTTTATAGGCCCTTCGAAACAGGTCTTCATGTGCTCTTTTTATAACGCTGCATTCAAGTCTAATTGCAACACTTCTGAAGTGTACTACATACAATGTCAATTATTAATACAATTTATTACCATGTATAATGCTTTAACTGTATGAAGCATGGATTGAGCAAGTGATAGCGGAGTAGCACATACAGTACGTATTTTTGACTCTATTCCCAGACGATCAAGCGGGTTTTGATGAATAAAGGACTTCATAATGAATATTGATTGTTGTACAGGAATTTTAAAATAGCTAATTAAATAATAAAATAATTATTCTTATTAATCTGATTCACATTCTTGAAAAAAAATTGTCATTAAAACTTTGAATTTTACTTTTGTCTTTATCATTTTGACCACTACTGTAGTTCAAAGGATGCATCAATTCAAATCTGTCTGGCATCATGAAGAGAACAAATTACTCTCTAAAGATGACACCTAGTGTAAAGATTAAAGGGTTCATGACAACTTCTGAGTGAAGTTGCTATTTATCTAATTATGTGTGAGAGTAAAATGAGGTGTTTCATAATGCTTGCTTAACAATAGTAATATACTGTAAGTGAGAGGGAGACAGAGGAGGACAAGGGGAGAAAAGGTGAGACAGAAATAGATGTGCTGAAGTGTGATTAAAAAAAGTAGAAAAAAAGCAGATTACTGTTAACATTATTCATGCGGCTAATTACAGAAAACATGGAAATGTAAACACAGAAAATGAAACAAGTCATTATGAAAGAGGTCGTTACTGATTACAATAGCTTAAAATTACATAAGACCGATGTGGAGTTTGACCTTAAGATGAGATTCCAATGTCAGCTGTCAATGAAGCCTAATGTGCAAGGGTAAACCGTTCCAGAGCTACTGTATGAAGAGAGAAGTAAAGCCAAGGTTATACTTAAAGTCTTACTATACAGTGTGTAACTAATTCATATCTGGAGAAGTAAAAGCAACTAGATAACACGTGCCGGAACATCCCTGTCACAGCATCACTTACTTTAGGATGCAATTTGATGGGAATGATATTTTGTTTTCAAAGAGTTTAGCTCATCATACCAGGAATGACCAACTATATGCTCTCTCTTCAAAACATAAATGGCTTTTTAAATGCTGCTATGGAGTGGAAGAAATCACCACTGTGCTTCCAAAAACGCATACAGTAGGAGGGAGGAATAATAATAATAATAAAAAAAAAAGATAATTGATTAATAAATAAAATTATGATTAAATAAAGACTTTTGTCAAAACAAAACAAGTAATCAGTGTAAAAGGCATTAATGAATTTAATAAGCTGTTTGACTGCAATTTAAGAATGACAAAATAAGCTAGCTAAAAGTGTATTCATGCTTAATTGCAATGTTACTGCATCTTATTTGTACAAAATTGATTGCAAACTCAAACACAGAGTAAATTGGAGGTAGGCAGTAAATTGAAGCTTGAATACATACTCAAACAGGTAATTGGCAAATAATTGCCACTTATGTAATAATCTAATAATCCTGAAGGGAGAAAATACCCCGAGCGAGCCAAATTACATAAAATGATGAAATAAACCCCCCATACCCCCCCCCCCACACCCCTCCTCACAAAAGTGTGATAAATTGCTTTAGTCTTGGTTGCACCAGGTTAGACCCCAGGTTGAACCTGGATGTTCTGCAAATGCAGGCTGGAGACTTGCACTTTTAAATAATTTGCTTAGATGAAAATATTGTAATGATTGTTGAAACTGGCATGCAAAACCTGCTTGTGCAAAGATCTGAATACACTGAATAAGGCAACCACAACAGGTGGATCCAAATGCAGATTATACAGTATATTACATACTGTAATACAGATGGATAGTGCATACAATGCAAATACATCCAGACTACAGGCGAGTCAGTGACAAAAACCTTACATCTGATACTGTACAACAGAAGGTTGACAATGAGACATTGACAACTGGAACTGGAAATAGTGGTGCTAATGAAGGTGAAATAAGGCATACTGTAGGTGAGAGGTGATATGTGACAGACTGGGGGGTGATGGTACTGTAAGTGTAGTTCTGTACCCACTAGCACTACCATACCCTTAACATGTGGCTTCTAAAGTCATGAAACACTTGGTCAAGAGGGGGGTCCTGGACTGCCAGGCAGGATGTCTCTAATAATTATGGTGTGTAGGCTGACAAGGTTTATTAAGAAGTCTCTAATATCATAGCCGGGTTGATATCCCCAGGAGAGCAAGGATGCAGAGCAACATCCTCTGACAGACATAGAGATGTCCTTAATGGAGTGGGGAGGCAGAGCTATGTCCTCAAAGATCAAGGAGGTAGTTTAAAATCCTGAAAAGAATAGGGAGGCAGAGGGAAAAGTCTATATTGTAGCTATAGAACAAAAAAAGGCAAAGTCTAAAGTAGTTATAAAAGGTAGGATAAACCCATTCTCTGTACAGTCTATCCCCTCCCCTTACTACTCCCATAGTAGGCACATATTTTCTATGAGTTATATGAGCTATAACCTAGCAACCAAAGCCATAAAGCAAGACCTAGCAAAATGAGCTGCTGATTAAAGGGAACAGCACCCTGACTACAAGCAAGGCTTTGGAACATACAACACCACACATGGTAAATTTTTTATTGTCTCATTGTCAAGCTGAAGTTGCGTCCGTACTGGTTTACTAACACAACTGCAGCTTGACAATGAGACACTAAAAACCTGTGACTTAAGTAGTGGAACTAATTTAGGTAAAAGAACACAACGGTGAGAATTATGGGTGAATTGATGCACTCGGGCTGACAGGTAGATCAGCCAACCTGTCATCATCGTCATTCTCCTCGATCTGTCAGTTGCTTTTGACAGTCAACCACAAAAGCCTTGTCCATCCTAATTTTAGAATTTGATGCACAGCATGTCACTGGTACTACCTGATGGTCTTTCATATTAACTGACTCACCCACTGACATCCCACAAAGCTCGGTATCTGGTCCACATCTGTTCTGGCCTTTATACTCAGTTTCTTGGTCATGTCCTCACATGGTTCTCATATCACTGCTATGTGGATGACACTCAACTTATCTTCCCCTTTCCTCTCTCATACACTTCACTCAGCTCTCAACATGTCTGACAGACATTTCAACATGATTGGCAGCTCATCAGCTGCAACTTAATCCGAGCAAAACTGAACTGCTGTCCATCCCAGGTGATTCATCCCCATGTCAGTATTCTGTGATCTCCCTGGACAACTGTATGATCTCACCTTCGATCACTGCACGCAACCTGTCATTTTCCTTTTACATTGCTTTTCTTGCCATTCAGTCCCTTGTCATTCTGAGACTGAACTACTGCAACTTTCTACTGGCAGGTGTGAAGCCTCTGTGAACTGATCTCCCTCTGCAACACTTTTTCGGGATGCAGATGCATGACGATTTTGTTTAAATTGCAACTCTTAATAAGCTGCAATTTGTTTTTCTAATAATTTTCTCTCATACCACCCCATCGCTACGCTCCCTCCACTGGCTCCATATAGCTCCCTGCATCAGATTTAAAATACTGCTGCTTGAAAAAAATAAACGACCAGCACCTGCTCACTTCAAAGAAATTATTACACCCTGGACTGATAATACTCTTAGTCCATGACCCGGGTGAACCAGTATCAGGACATATTGAGACTTCAAAGCATTTTGCCACTACATTTCACTACACATCTGGTACCAAAGATTTTTGAATAATAATAAAAAAATCTGTATACTGTATGAAGGGCTGGGTAAGGCACAATTCCTGCAGTTGTTACAGATATCTGGACATCTTGAGCAACACAAAGTACAGTATTATTAACGTTACAGCACACTACATACAATAAACATCAGGAAATTAAAATACATTTCTTTTATCTCATATTTTGCACATCTTTCATTAAGTCATGTTGAATGCCAGAAAATAATATTTTTCCCCCCAAGCAAATCCACGCTACAAACTGAACCATGGGCTAGAAAATGGAAGGTGATAGGCAGTATCTGTTATACCTTTACCTTGCTTATAGCTATATGTGTTAAGGTCAAGCTACTGTAGGTATAATAGATTAGAAATAAGGAGTTATTTTTAACAACTATATTTGCACCATAAGTTGTAAGAGGTAGGAGCTGTAAGGTTGTAGTCAAATGCAAAAACCACCATCTTGGATACTTACTTATCCACATCTTTATATCCAGATGAGAAAACATGCATACATGCAAGATATGATAGAAAGAGGATAGAAAGAGAGCCAGCTTACACCGATATCACATGTTCCCATGGTTGCATGGCCGTTACTCTCTTGTCATTGCTCCACTCCAAAAAATCTTACTCATGCCCGTCATGTCAGTTCAATCCATCCTTGCTACCGGGAACTCCATTACTCCCTGATGGAAAGTGATGGGAAACCAATTGGGAACACAGGGGTGTACAAGTGCGGTACATGGTCACACAACATCACGTAGACAGGCAATCTGGAGTGATGAAGAGGCCTGCTTCGTAGATGCATTGTGTCCTCCATGATCTCCTTCAGGCACCACTGAGTCCTGACCCACACATCAGCACATATCAAACTAAAGCTCAACTAGAACTATGGCCCCTAAGGGATATAAAGTAAGAACGAATTTCTAAAGCAATTGCTTCTCTGAGTGTTTTAAAAAGTTTTTGGTCTCCAAGGGATATTTTGAAAGTCTGTTTTTTTTTGTGTACAGCAATTTAAAGTTAAATGTTCTGTGTAAGGAATAAACTGTGATGACCCATGCTGTCATAGGATAACAATCAGCACCAAAGTGGACTTACTGTACATTTACCACCCCACCATTGTGGTTATTTCCCAGTAACATTGTGTTTTGAGCTGCTTTATTCCCCTTACCTATTCTTAATTTATTTAACATTTTATTAGTAGGACATACACTATATGGCCAAAAGGTTGTAGACTCCTGTCCATCACACGCAATACTGTGTGTGCTTGTTAAGCATTCCATTATAGATGGAACTCCCCCAAAATGGATTACTCCCCCATTTTGCTGTTCAGAAAAGTTTTGGACCATGGCTGTGGGAATTTGCTCAGTAAGCCTCATTCAATAAGAGCATTATTGAGGTCAGGCACTGGTGTGGTAAAAGGATTCTGGATGCACAGTCATTGTTTTAATTCATTCCCAAAATGATCAATTGGGGGTTAGGTTAGGGCTCTCTACAGGCCTCTTGAGTCCTTCCAAATCAGTTTTGGCAAACCATGTCTTCATGACATGTCTTCACTTCATACTGTAGTGCGACAGCATACAAAGACATTTCCGACAACAGTTTCAGGCCACATAATGGTGTGATGGTTATGGGTCTACATACATTTGACTATAAAGTTTATCTGAAATCATTTATACTTCCATGTAATCTTATGAAAGCCATTGTACAGTTCTTTTCAATTATTTTTAATACAAGGGTAGTTCAAGTCAAGCCATGACTTGTGATGACTTTTTCTCATGAATGAAGGGGAAAACTGATTCACAGTTACCAAAGACTTCAAGCACAGTACGGATGACCCTCAGAAACATTTAAATAGTAAAAATATTTTAAAGCGTGCCATACAGCCATCAATGTTGTTCCCGTGTAGAACACGCGTTCCTTGAAAATTGACTGAAAACTTGCGGAAGCGACACATCTGTCTGTGGGAACTATCCACACAATCATTCACCAAGACCACTTGTACAATGCAGAAACTCAGCTTGGAGTTAGTTCCACATCAACTGGACAGGACTGTCCGGGACAATATGCAGTGATGGTGTAAAGTGGTGTTGATGAGCTCGCTCCAAGGCATTTCCACATTTTTGGGTCATTAAAGCTGTTCCAGATGTGGTTCTAATGTACTGAACCAACTGTCTACCTTGATGGTATCCAAGCACTAGTAAAACACTGGGATAAGTGCGGTAGTGTAGCAGGGATTATTTAGATTAAATAAGGGTAGTTTTTACTTTCATACCTGTTTTCGGTTATTGTGCACAATCAAAAGTCCTGGTTTGACCTAAACCCCCCTATTATGAAATACACAATAGTAAAAATTCATGTATTTATCCAGCAATACCTTTTTATTTTAGATCTAAATTGTATTTATTTTAGAGGTAAGGATAAAGTAATGGATTTGTGCTTTACTTTTACCACAGTTCCTTCGTGTTTCATATTACACAAGCAAACACTTGCAGCCATCTGCACACACATGCAGCCATCTTGATTATATTTTCTAACAATTGTAACTGTGTGTCTGCATAAGGTGCCATATGTGAAGGTGGCCCCAGAGGACATACTGAAGGTGCAGTTCCCCCGATTCACCACGCTAGACCTCAGACCAACCAACACAGACATCAGCCTGGCTGTAGCAGGCCTTCTCACGTTCTTCAACAGCACCACATCTTGCCTCATCTGTGCTCAGGCCAACTGTAAGTAACAAACCAAGCAAAGTTCTACTTTTTTATGATTGTACACATATAAATTCAGTAAATTATATAGTATCTTTCATTAAAAAAAATTTAAACTAATGTACAGTGGGTATGGAAAGTATTCAGAGCCCCTAAAATTTTTCACTCTTTGTTATATTGCAGCCATTTGCTAAATATTTATGCAGATTTATTAAAAAAGAAAAACCGAAATATCACATGGTCCTAAGTATACAGACCTTTTGCTCAGTATTTAGTAGAAGTACCCTTTTGACCTAATACAGCCATGAGTCTTTTTGGGAACGATGCATGTAAGTTTTTCACACCTGGATTTGGCGATCCTCTGCCATTCCTCCTTCCAGATCCTCTACAGTTCTGTCCGGTTGGATGGTAAACGTTGGTGGACTGCCATTTTTGGGTCTCTCCAGAGATGCTCAATTGGGTTTAAGACAGGGCTCTGGCTGGGCATTCAAGAACAGTCACAGAGTTGTTGTGAAGCCACTCCTTCATTATTTTAGCTGTGTGCTTAGGGTCATTGTCTTGTTGGAAGGTAAACCTTCGGCCCAGTCTGAGGGTCCTGAGCACTCTGGAGAAGGTTTTCGTCCAGGATATCCCTATACTTGGTGGCACGGTGGTGTAGTGGTTAGCACAGTCGCCATGCACCTCCAGGGTCTGGGTTCGATTCCCGGCCAGGCTCGATTCCCATCTCTGTGTGCATGTTTGCATGTTCTCCCCATGGTTGGTGGGTTTCCTCCAAGTACTCCGGTTTCCTCCCACAGTCCAAAGACATGTAGGTTAGGCTAATTGGTGTTCCCAAATTGCCCGTAGTGTGTGATTTTGTGTGTATGTGAGTGTGTGCCCTGCGATGGATTGGCACCCTGTCCAGGGTGTACCCTGCCTCGTGCCCTAAGTCTCCTGGGATAGGCTCCAGGTCCTCACGACACTGAATACAGGATAAAGCGGTATAGAAGATGAGTGAGTGATATCCCTGTACTTGGCCGCATTAATTTTTCTTCGATGGCAACCATTTGTCCTGTCCCTGCAGCTGAAAAACACCCCCACAGGCTTCCGTCGGGCCACTCTGCTGCCACTACAACTTTCTCCGATCTCCCGACTGCAGATCTGGAGCTCAGCCGCAGAGAACTTTGGGTTCTTCTTTACCTCTTTCACCAAGGCTCTTCTACCCCGATAGCTCAGTTTGGCCGGATGGCCAGCTCTAGAAAGGATTCTGGTCCCAAATGTCTTCCATTTAAGTATTATGGAGGCCACTGTGCTCTTAGGAACCTTAAGTGCAGCAGAAAATTGGACAGCACCCGAGTTACTGTATATATATGAGCAGTGGTGTCAAAAGTATTCACATTCATTGCTTGAGTAGAAGTATAGATACTAGGGTTTAAAAAGACTTCTTTAGAAGTCGAAGTATCAACTCAAGCTTTTTACTCAAGTAAAAGTACTGGTTTCAAAACTACTTAAAGTATAAAAGTAAAAGTAACGTGAGGGGGAAA
>JAOTQY010000050.1:11092447-11103024 GCA_026413445.1 Dolichallabes microphthalmus
GGAGAACATGCAAACTCCATGCACACAGAGACGGGAATCGAGCCTGGCCGGGAATCGAACCTGGACCCTGGGGGTGCAAGGCGACAGTGCTAACCACTACACCACCGTGCCGCCGCAATTTGTATATTTTTTATATATTTTTATTTTAATTCTGTTTTATTCTGTAACAATTTTTTGTACTGGAATCGTTCTATCCTATTCTATTCTATTCTATTCTATTTGTGTATCTTTTTACATTTTAGGTCACAGTTGTATTAGTATTTTACTGTTTGTGTTGTATACGTGGCAAAATTTGAGTTTGATTTGAATTATATTTTGATGTGCGTATTATTTCATAGAGATAGGGGGGAAATCTGCTCAGTTATGACTCACGACTCTTTTGTATGGCGCTTCACGTATCGCCACACTGACTCCAAAACAGATTTTTTTAAAAAATAAATTTTATGTTTATGTCAGTGACCAGAATTGGCTGGTTTTCAGTTTAATAGGCCGTGACTGGTGATCGGACAATTAGCCTCCGATATAAACAATTCTGTACTGAGCACAGAAGCTTCTGAGTGGTAGGAGTGAATTCTTTGATAAGTTTATAATTTAGAATAATAATTTTAGAGGATGAAAATGATCTGTGCTGCTTAGTAACAATGTAGCTTTTATTATTATATTATATTATTTTTATTAAAGCGTTTCTTTTACTTAATTTATTCTGAAATTGTGGCTCAGTTGTAGGTATTTCCCCTGCCATGCGAAAGACCTGGATTTTATTCCCAGCCATTGCCCCAAACAAAATCGAGGGGAAATAAAATATCGTTATCGAATCTGCACCGGGGTATCGTGATAATATCGTATTGTTAGGTGACCGGTGATTGATATACAGTATTGTGTACTTTTTTGTTTGTTTGTTTCTGACACTGTCTTTGTGAAATGAACAGCAACAGCAAAGTCAACAATTCAACATCATAATATATATATCATTATTTTCTTTTCTAACAAAATCTTTTTAGTTTTTGTGAAGCTGCTTTGAGACAATGACCATTGTTAAAAGCGCTATATAAATAAGGTCCCCCGCGACCCTGAACAGGATGAAGCGGTACAGAAAATGAATGAATGAATGAATGAATAATAATTATGATAAATTAAGCTTGATATTAAATGAACAGTCACGTCAGTTACACATTACCCACAATTCCACGCAATAGTGACACGGACTCTGCGCAATATTAGCGCAGAGTTGGTGCGCGCTAACGCTTGGCGACGACATGGCCGTTAGTAATAGCAGGTAGCTGATGGCTAACAGAAAGTAAAATAATAAAACAGTTGGAATCGGTGTAGGAGTAAACAGTGGTCCTGTGACAGAAAGGCGTGTCTCGCTGCCTGTGGCGCGGTGGGAACACGGCAGTGATAAGGAGCGTTAACGCTGCGGGTTTGTGTAACAGCCTGGCTAACGACTGAGCAATGCGTCCCTGTTCAAATGTAAACATCCGGCCGCTGGTTCGCGCATGTTTGTGTCCTATGAAGCAGCTTGTTTTAACATCTCTACCGGCACCTGATTAATTCATCTGTGTGTAAGCCTGATGAAGAGATTTCTGCATCTGTCATTTTATAAGCAGCGCCAACTGTAAGTTTCCTGTTGCAGTTATTACTGGTTTACTTGCTGACCTTTGGCTCAGTGCAAGCTGTGTGTTAACAGTTCTGATCATTATCTTCATGCAGCCACAGCAGAAACCTTCAACTGCAACACCAGGATGATTTACATCAAATGAAGTGAGCTGAGATCTTCACTATGGGTTTGCTTCACTTTGTCTTCAGCGCTTTTGGAAAATGCATTGATCTCATCTGCCTGCTTTTGGACGTCAATTTCATGTTAGTGAACTCCTTGGTCCGGTTATTCGCAGCACTCATCCATCTAATTGGCACTCTCCCAACGCTGCTTGCTAATTCACTGTTGGGATGTGTGGATCTCTGTCTGTTCTGCGCGATCACAATGATGGACGGCGTGACCGCCGTGACCCACAACGTGATCGGAGGCTGGATGCAGCTCCTTGGCGGATTGCTCGAAAGCTGTAAGATGATGGGCTACCTTTCCACGCATTTACTGCTGCGAACCAAAGAGCTTCTGCACCGCGGGCTGCTCTCCGGACAAGGCCTGCTGCGGCAGATCTGTGAGGGCTGCGGCATCGTGTTTAGCCTTTTGCTTTACTTCATCAACACCATCGTTAATCTCCTTCTCATAGGGACGCAGAACCTGTATGCCTTGCTGCTCGGCATGGTCGAAGCTGTAGCCAGCCCTTTACAGAAAGCCCTCGAGTTGGCTTTGACCGTCCTTACGTTCTTCTACAGCACATTGGTGGGGACCTCGCTTCTACTCTGGACGCCGTGCAGACTTGCTGTGGAGTTCGTGAGCTCTCTAGGACAACTCTTGATCAGCATCTTCTTGCTGAACTCCTATGGGCTGCTGGTAACCATAGCCATAATCTTAAGTGCCGCAGTGTACCTGAATCCTGCTTTGTGTCAGAGTGCAGTTCAGCGAATAACTGACTATGTTAATGTGGCGCCCACTCTGCAACGGCTCCAGAGAACACGACAGCGGTTGTACATGCTGGAAAGACACTTGTGGCAGTGTATAGCCTGGGTGCACAGTCGTCTTGGGCTTTGGATGACACTCGCAGGAAGGGGGACTATACCAACCGAAGATGGGACAGTTCAGGATGTCAACCCGCAACGGCAAGACCTTACCGACATGCCCGGAAGAGAAGAAACGAGGGATGAGAACGCTGGAGACGAGCCCGAGGCACAACTGCCACCTCCACCGCCGCCACCACCACCTAATCCTGAACTCCTAGAGCGGACTCACCCCAGTTGCAGCTCACGGAAACCACTGCGGAAAATGGCGTCGGAGGACAGCTGCAAAGCTCCTCCCACTGAGAACCTGCTCACGCTCCTTCAAGAGCAGGAGGAGAGAAAGAAATGCGTCATATGCCAGGACAGCACCAAGACCGTTGTGCTTCTGCCGTGCCGCCATTTATGCTTATGCAGAGACTGCACCAATATCTTGATGCGCCAGCCCATCTACCAGCATAACTGCCCACTGTGTCGCCACATGATCCTCCAGACCATGGACGTCTATCTTTAAACGACTGTTTGTTTAACATAACGATGAATCTCAGGTTAACGATGCACGGCTAGTTTCCTGTCGTAAGCTGCATTAGTCAGTAAGGCTGTGCGAATTCTGTTGTCCATTCCACTGTGCTGAATCTTTTGCTAGAGTCAATTGTAAATACACATGAACATTCCCTTTTATACACATACTCATGTTGAGGCTTGTAGCTATCGCACAGCCCTTTTTGTATGCGTTTTTCCCTCTCTAGGATTTAGCTTTTGTATTGATGCACACTAAGGTTTTATACTTGAGTGCTGAAAACATGATTGTAAGTTTTACTCAGAACAGAAAGATGAGCTTATTTAATTTTACTGCAATCCGAAACAGTGTATGCACTATTCGTTGGCCTAAATGTGAGCTCTCATTAGGCACATATTTGTGACGCTGCCATATAATGTGATTTTTGCTTGACCACTCGAATCACCAGATTTCTTTCTACAAATTCCATTTGTTAAAATGGTTTATCGATTTGCTCAATTTCTGGAAGCCATTTTTGTTTTGAAGGGTCTTATGTTAAAAAATAGTTAATACCCAAACTTTTCTGTTAATCCACTTTAGATCTCAATGTTTCGGTATAGTGTGTTCGATTTTGTGTCCTTGGATAAAGATTATCGATTTGTGCAATATGAAACTCAGACATCAGAAATCCAAAATGTTTCATGTTATTCTGTTATGAAGGATCATATTAAAGAATCACATTCCAGGAATGTTGATATGATCAATCTTGAAACTAATTATGTGCAAGTAATTGTTTCGTCAGTTATACAAAACAAAATTATGTCTGTATGTTTACTGTTTAAATCCTGAAACAACAATCAATCATGGAAATATCATGAGCTTTAACACAGGTTGTTGTTGTTAATCCTTGGGCTGCTCCCGTTGAGAGGTGGACCATCCGATCCGCACACAAATGCTACAGGTTTTACACCAGATGCCGTTCCTGATGCAACCCTTCCATTTTATCCGGGCTTGGGACCATCACTGAATTCAGTGGCTTCAGTGTTTCTTGCTATCACTGTTGCATGGTATTCACTACATTGTGTTGTTTTGAGCAGAGTTACCAAACAGATATTAACCAAGTACAGCAGTGTGTCATGTTTTTTCTTTGTTTTTTTTTTAATCTACTTCAGGTTTGTGCAGATTTCTTTTTTAAATTTGTCCAAATTGTGATGCAGACTGAGGCCTGCTCAGAAAAAGATACACTGAATTCATTTACACTGTGTCATTACCAAGTACATTTATAACATGTGTTTGATAGAAAGAATCAAAATAGAGGCCACTTACTGATTATGCTGAGTGTATTTTATTTCATAAAGAAGTTCTGCTTGTACTGTTTTGAAATATCTTTGATCATGATTACCTCTGGGTATCATGGTGGGGAAACTTTTTCATAACTGAGAGCTTTAAAGGCTCTCCACTACTAAATATTAAACTAATTCTGATGTGCTTAGCAAATCTGGTGCAGCTTCTTTTGTCTGTTGTACTTCTACAAGGGTGGTACAGAAAGTAATGCAAAAGTGAGCATGACTTTTTTATTATTATTATTATTATTATTAACTGACATACGGTACTTTGCAAACGTCTTAAGCACCCTGTGTTGGTTTTTTTTTGTTTGTTTGTTTTTTGTTAGATGTGCATGTATATTTTATAACTTCATTAATAATTCAGTATGGAAAAATAAATAAAACGTCCAGCAGAAAAGGAAGCAGCATATTATATAAAAGATTACTTTTAGACCGAGAAAAAAAATCTACGTTTTGCAGGCGTGAAAAAAAGAATACAGTAGGTGGGATAAAGTCCCCAGAAGGACTGTGGCTGGTTCTGCAGGATGTTCAGTAAAACTAAACATCTGGTTTCCTTACAAAGGTGCACAAATTGTACCTGAGACTATATTTTAAGCAAAGGCTTGTAACACTAATTATTGACTTTGTTTCATTAATTATGGTTTACTGTTTTTTTTTTTAAATGTAGAAACTTTAGACTTTTGTAGGTTATTCAAATCACAATATGTTGGTAAGGAACCTCTTTCTTTATCTGAAGGTATTGTTGAAGGCTACTCAACATAGTCCCCCCTCACAAGCGATGCATTTGCACCATTGCTAAACCCCAATCTCTTATCCTACAGTATTTGAAAATTCTCTTGGTCACATTTACTGCCTGATTTGTCCTCAATGTTGGTTTCCCCGTCTTTACATTTTATCCATCTGTTTCTCTCGTCAATGGTGTTATCTCCATAAATATTCCATTCCAATGGGAGACCGTCATCTGTGACAAAGGGGGCAGTTGAGTGTTAGGTGCTCTACTGACACATTTGATGTCAGTTAATAAAAAGGTTATGCCCACTTTTGATTCACGTTGAGCATTCTTTTTAGAAGTCAGCACTTGTTTGACGTCACAGTTACATTAGTAATTGTTATTAAGGCATTTTATCACACCAAGATCATGGTGCTTCTGCGCTGCTACCACTTGTGCCTATGCCAGAGATTCCAAAACATTTCTGGAAAACAACCCCAAATAGGCATTTATGAATTTTCTACAAACTCCAAGGTTTGCCTACATCTACTAATGTACATACCGCCATACATTTGTCTAACAAGTTCGTAAATCCAAAGGAATTTTGTTCACATGCTCATTTTAGTAATTGTAACACTCTGATGTTAAGTACACTAAGGTGAAGGTGCACTGACGAAAAATGACAGTAGAAATCAATGTTATGTCTAATAGTTAAAGTAAGAGCGTTTCCACAGGCACAAACGACAAAGATTTGGGATTAAACAGCTTGTTAATAAGACTATGAATAAGAGCATAAAGCAATGCACTGTTACTACAAAGAAGATAAACTATTGTAACTGTCCTGGTGAGAGCCTTAACAAAGGAGTGGAAGTTAGAGACAGTAGGTGTCCATCCAGAGACCAATCAGGGGGTGTTGGTTCGAGTTTGGGGGAGAGTGGGAAGGAGACAGAGAGAGATAAAGAGAGAGACATAAAAAAAGAGAATGATAAGGTGAGCATTAGCACCTTTAAGAACAGATGCAAGATTTGCTAGTCTGATGTAATCAATGAAGATTTCAAAAGTATTGGAACACCGAAGAATTTATTTCTTTCTTTTTGACAAAAGGCCAAGGGGAACATGATTACTACAGGACAATATTTAAGTGATAAATTGATGCCAGTGTTTAACTGATGTTTTGCAACAAAGTGACAATGTACATAAAGTACAGATCTTTATTGCAATTAATATTAATACTATATTATAAGGATTTTATTTTATACTAAACAGACCAGACATACAGTCACCTCATTCTCTTATGAATCTGATTCTTCTGCTCTGACCTCACCCACAATATAATGACTGAGAATCAACAACGGACAGATCCAAGAATGATTCGTGATGAGTAACTCGGAGTTAAAGTCTGATGTCAGACCCTGTCAGACTGTTGTATGTAATGTCTGCTATGAATAATAAGACAGAATTTCAACATGTTAGCTCATTTAAGTTCCTTGAACTCATGGAAATGACCTTTTCATTTCTTCTATCTCTAAAAGAAAAGTTGAAAAAAAAAAAAATATATGTTCCATACATGCCCATGCCAGCTATTCACATAGAGAAGGAAGGAGATATGTATGTGTGTGTGTGTGTGTGTGTGTGTGTTTGGTTGAGGGCAAGCATGGCAGGCGTACAGGTTATTTCGTGTAAGCCAGTAATGTTACAGCCTTTCCTGTTAAAGGGTTTTAATAATGGCCTTTGGTGAAATCATTAAACCAAAGAACATCTGTGACTTGGCATGAACACGTCTCCATTCCAACCAAAGCAACACGCAGCTCGCCTTAAAGAGACACTTGTTTCTTTTGTTTAAATCAATTCAGAGATCAACAAGTCAGTGATTAAAATAAAACAAAATGAAAGTGAATGCATTCAGTTTTACAGATGGACTTTATTGAAGCCATAATTCAAATGTGTTCTGATATTGTTCAAAAAACATGAATATTTCCGTACCAGTTTATATTATTGTGTAATTTTATGTTCTCACTGACAAAAATAATATGCAAAAGCTATTGGTCTTTTATATAATACTTTATTTACAGACAATTACATCATGACCAAGTGGCTGAGCAAACTGTCTATTTGGAAAAGATATTGAAAAAGCTCAAACATCAAATATATATATATATATATATAAATATAAATTTGGTTTGTTTTTGTCCACAAGACCATACTTTCATTTTATTTCCAATTCCATCATAATCTTAAGACTCTAGCTTATATCAGCTCAGTGAAAGTACATTTTCTAGAATTTCATATTTGCTAATAAAGAAATCTTCGTAGCGCTCTGAGTATAGGCATTTTGGGGTAAAAGCCAAAAGTAGTATGTACCTTCAATCTAAGCAAACACAGCAGAGTTTTTCCAATCAGAATACACCAGAAAGCCAGTGAAAGTGCTGTCTGTCTTCGGGCTGGAGTAAAAGCCTGTATACTCCCCCAGAGCCATCTGCACCCACACCTGGTCACCAGGAATGAGATGCAGCAGAGTGCCTCCAGACAGTGAGGCCGGCTTGGACCAGTTGCCAAACATCTGGAAGTAGGAGCCCATGGCATGTCCATTCTTCATCAGGTCGAACTGGAGGCTGGAGCGGTACACAGTGGCATGGACGGCAAAATAGTAAACACCTGGCACCCTGCATGTAAAGCGTCCAGTCTCTGCACTGTAATCTCCCTGCTCATTCAGGATGATTTTGTTGAAGCGTACAGCATCCCCTGCTGGTAAAGGCGTGCTCATGGTTTGGGATTCAGACAACTTGGCGCTGAATGCTGACTTCGGAGCCACTGCACACTCTCCGGCCGATCCCTTCTCACCTTTCTCTCCTGGATCGCCTCTGTCACCGGTCAGGCCCCTCATGCCTGGCTCACCTGTGAGATATTAACACAAGTAGAGATGTTTTGGCTTTTTGAACTGAATGAATGTGTGTGATTGTTTGCCTGCTTGTTCCAGTGATGGATTGGCACCCCGTCTAGGGTGTACATCGCATAGTGCCCTGACGTCCCTGGGATAGGCTTCAGGCTTCCCATGACCCTGTACGGGATAAGCGGTATAGAGAATGAATAAGTGAGTATCGAACCCAGCCCCTGGAGTTGTAAATCAACAGCGCTAACCACTAAACCACGTGTGGTTATCATTGTTGTTGATGGTGTTATTTTAACCTTCATTAAGCCAATATACACATACCAGATTCTCCACGATCTCCCCTTTGACCCTTCTCCCCTAGTGGTGCATCTCGGCCATCTCTGCCATCTCTGCCTGGTTGTCCTGGCCTGCCGTGCAACCCTGGAGAACCCGGGATACCTGGGCTGCCCATACACAGACTGTGAATCTTATTATCCTCAAGTGGACTTGAAAAGTGTGCCAGCACAACAAGAAGGAGGGAGAGGGCCCAGGACTGGAGAGCTGTCATTTCTTTGAGTCTGCCAAAAGAGTTAGACTGAATGAGCATGAGATGGACTGCTTTTGCATGATATTGGTAGTTAGTTAAGACAGGCTTGGAAGTCATTCAGCGGTGATGTGAAAAGCATAGCTCTCGAATAGCAAAATATTATTTCCAACTCATTAAAAAAAAGCACGCCAGGGGAAATTCGATGATGCTCCATAATGCTTGAAGAATGAGCTTGGCTTAAACCGTCAATGCAGAAAGCATACGAAAAAATGAAACAATAACAACTCGGTTTATTTACATATCCTCCCTCATATAAGGGAGGATGAATAAAAAAGTACATTGGTTCGTGTCTCTAGCATGAACTGAAGTCACTGAACTCACTCCATAATCTGCATCATCAGCAAAACAAGCGCAAAACGCTCAGCTATTGGTGGATTTTCATGATTTGCCCCGGGCTGCATGCTTCTAAGACTTCACGCCTGACTATAAATCAGTGGGGTCCTCTGCATGACTTCTGTTTTTCTCACACAGCTGGTTCAAGTAAAACTAAGTAAAGTGCTGACTCACATTAACATAACACAGACCATCAAAGCACGCCTCAGAAAGCAGAGAAGACCATGAAAGAACAAACAGCTTTTTCTTTTTTTCTTTTAGAAGAAGAACAGAGTGTTTGGTTTCACTAATGCTATCTCAAGAGACAAGCTTTATGCGTGTTATTGTTTAAGGGCACGCCAAAACAGAATAGAACAGTTCTTGGGAACTGCTGCATGAAACCCATCACAGCAAATCAGTGCCAAATGGAAAACCAACCAGAGCCAAACCCATATCAAACCTATAGCAAGCACAAGACCACAGGTCAACTGGTATACTTGAAATATTTTAACTTTCCTGGTGCTGCAGAGAACAGATTATAAAAGGTTGTGGAAGCTCAAAGAAGCTCAATGCTTTCTCTTTTCTTTCCTTAAAGTAAAATAGCATGATGAATTTAACAGGGATTTTTGAGAGAGGATACGGAAACATCACTGTCTCAATCTTTGACAGGCTCAAAAGATCTACTGATATTGCGTTCAAACAGTAAGTGCACTTTATCCCATCAAATTACCAACAACAGATGATACATCTGACTCATGACCACATGATACATGGTCAACATACTTTAGTCAAACAACGATGGGTGCATGGAAAACTGGCCCTGTTTTTAAAAAGCTTTTTAGTACTGTAGGGAGCAGGGTCACAACACATCCGTCGCAATGTCACATACCTGCAAATACAACATAAAAATTAGAATGAACTTACCATAAATTCTTCAGAACTTAGACGGGACAGTTTCTGAGCAGAGAAACAAAAGCAGTGGACTTTGGTGTCCCAGACTGGGGAGCCTGGGAAAAAGTGAGCACTCTGACGCTTGAGAGAGGAAATGGGTGCCCAAGCCAATTAGAAAAGGAGGGAGGGTAAGAGACAAGGATTGAGAGAGAGAGGGAGAGACAGAGAGTCTGAAGGAATGGTGGAGACAAGAACAATGACCTATAATCTCTGTGAGCGAGAATTCATGTGGGCTACAGTCTGAGTATCTCACTTTCTATGATTAATTACTAAAGAATGAAAGCACAGAGGAATCAGAGCACTGTGGTCACTGGGACAAACCAAATTATTTCTCGTTTCTCATTATTCATTGAAATATTTAAGCCTAACAGTTTACTATAAAAGATCTGTCTCTGTTGTTACCACCTTAAGCTGCCAAAACCATCTTTCCACATCTTCAACGTCTGGCTCGCAGCTGTTACTCTAAAATGTGTTGCTGGCTGTACTGTGAAGAGGGACATTGATCCGGCCCATTAATACATCCCTTTATCAACTGAGAAACTTATAGTCATTTAAATCTACTTCAGATATCGGACCTTGGAATAAATCAAATCAAATTCAAATTTTATTTGTCACGTACACAGTCATACACAGTACGAAATGCAGTGAAATGCTTAGACGACCGCCAG
>JAOTQY010000050.1:11142752-11160778 GCA_026413445.1 Dolichallabes microphthalmus
GAAATCACCGCTTCAGCTTCGCCACATCCGGTATTTTCTTTTAAATGTCTACTGTTTACGGTGCCGCTAACGCCCCGACCCTTGCTTAAACCCCACCCCCAGTTAATCGAGTACTCGTTTTTTAAACCTCCGATTACTCGAAATGAAATATGACCAAAAATGCCCATCCCTAATATCAACTGTTCAAAACAACATGATTGCATATTTTGAACGCATTATTTTCACAGACAGAAATAATAATCAGGAGAGACCACGGAACTAGAAGCTGTGTCCAAACTTTGAGACGCGAGTGTAAACAGAGAGGTTTACTACACATGATAAACAAAGCTAAATAAAGCTCAGGGTTAAAGTGTGTGACAAAGACTGAGACAGAATACTATACACAACTCAACAGTTCTTGAATCTAAAACACAGCAATGGGAAATGTAAACGAAAGCACTGGCAATCTTCGGCATTTTTAGTTACTGTTTCTGTCCGCAGCGTCACAACCACCACTCGCTCAGTTTGCACCTTGCATGTTATAAAACGTTCCCCGCAACCCATAATACAGCATAGTGTTGTTTAGGTTGCACACTTGGGTGAATCAGGGTCAATTCATGCTCTCCATATACTCCAGTCTAGCGTGAGCTGTGTTTATCTTTCAGGCAGTCTCAGACTGAGCGTACGTGTACCGGCATTAATAATCTCTAATTTTTAATACTTTTTTAATTCATCAAAGATCATTAATAAAAAGTCTTTTGGCTTGCAAGTAGATCACAAACAGAGAACATGTAAATACAGTCTATGATCGAGCTGTTAATCATAGGTAGACTGTTTTGTGCAACGCGATTTCCGATTTGATTCGATTCCATAGCAGCGTCGGATTTGGTTTTCATTTTTCATTGTTTAAATGTCATATCTTATACAAAGCTATAACTCACAAAGCTGTACAATAATATAAAATGTCTCATACATACTGCTAAAAAGCCACTTTTCTGCACCCCACTCCAGTCCAGTAGGTGGCAGCATTGTACCAAACATGCAGGAACTCAAAAGAAGAAACAGCAATATTCTCTCAAAACACAAGTATTTGTGAAAGATGCAAACCGTTTCTATTTTCTGCAAAAGCTGTGGCATATTTGTAAGCAATTCATCAAATTTAGATCATTTATCCTTTGCAAGTTTACGTAAATGATTTTAAAAGTGTGAATCTTTTCTGAACTGAAAACTGACCGATTAGATTGATCTAATTAACTGAATCAACTGACAAAAATGGATTAAATTGCATAACCACTATATGCGCAGAAGTACATGGACACATGACCATAACCCCCTCATGTGGGTCTTCCCCAAGATGTAGATAAAAACTGGAAACAAAGAATTGTATATGATGTCTCTGTATACTGGAGCATAATTATTTTCCCTTTATTGGAAAATTAGTTCCAACATGACCGGGTCCCTGTGCACAAAGTGAGATCCATCAAGACAAGGTTTGCCAAGACTGAAGTGGAAGAATTAAAGTGTCCTGCAACTCAAATACCAACATCGGTGAACAACTTCATCCGCGAGATTAGTTTCGGAGTAGGATGTTAAAAATGAAGTTGCTTGGCCCTTTAAAGCATCAGAAATACCATTTGGCTGTACTTGTAGATGACCACGCTTCTTGGCGACTAAACCTCATAGCTGTAAGATCAGAAGAAAAAAAAAACACCAAACCTGATTACAGTGTAGATACCTGGGATTCTTTCCCAACTAATATGATCACGGATTAAGAAACCACGCCTTACAGTACGGCAGAAAAATCAGGCATTCCAGTTTAGTGGAAGGTCACAGAACAATAACCAAATTTACTGCTCTTTTAATCTTCTACAGCTTTGGGCTAACTAGCTATATGATCAGCAAGTAGACAAGTCCTGAAGAAATTGCTAAAGTAGAGGGGGCGATGGCGCACCACAGTTCCTGGGTAAATTTATAGCTCATACGGTTACAAAGGTACGAGTCTGTATAAAGCCTGTCGATACTAGAGAGTTGTGTGCGAGTCAAGGGGGTGTGCCTTGGGCCCCTTGCTGTAGACATCCCTCTCCTTACATGGCAAACTCACAGACACAGAGCAGGTATCTAGCTTTCACTTTCAACAAATCCAACAGCATCCCTGTAATACTTTTACTCCGAAAATTAAAATACTACATGAAATTAAATGCATATCAGAGCAAACTGTACATGCTAGAGCTTTGGTTTTCGATATGGTTGAGTGAGGAGGCTTTAGATTTGTGCGATGTCATGTTGTTTTATTTGTGTATTTCAAAACTGAGTGCAGCATTGCAGTTTTTTTCAAAGTGATCCAAAAGCGTTAATTCCTAAGACTAAATTATTTAAAAGTTGTTGTTTTTTTAGGTCCCAAACGATGCTTGATAGCTCCCAAAGGGTTTGACAAAGGGTCTCCATTTAATGTTCAAAACAAAGCAGAAGACCCGGCTCTCCAGTATGGCTGCACAATTCTTGTAAAGATGTGAATTATTATTTTTCCCCATGCGAACCGAGTTCATGAATCTATCAAAAAAGGAAAACATTTATTGCAGGTGGTGCGGTTAGCAGACTGGATAGCACTGTCGCCTTGCCTTACACCTCCAGGGTCTGGGTTCGATTACTGCTTCGGGTCTGCGTTGAGTTTGCATGTTCTCCCCATGCTTGGTGGGTTTCCTCCCACGGTCCAAAGACAACATGCAGGTTAGGCTAATCGGTGTTACCAAATTGCCCATAGTGTGTGAATGAGTGTGTGAACATAAAAATAAAACCTAAAAATAATGATAACTTGCTATTTACTTATTTTATTCACTTCAAGCTGTTGAACGGAAATTTTACAACAATAAATAAAATAATAAACACAGTACTGCATCATCGAATGCATGTCATCATTTTCATCAGCACAGAATTTCTTAGGTAGTTTGTAATTAAGTACATAGTTTACAGTACTGAATTCATCATTGTCTAACACCTTTTTGCTGGATCGTGTCATACTCCTAGTATAATTCTATGTAAGTTAGCATTCACTATGTTCCTATCTCTGTGTAACAGCTAGAATCAACGTGTCAGGTTTCATGAACTAATACAGTTAGTTATATCCCATTCAGAACTGTACATCCCTGTCTCTGTACAGACATTAGAATATATTTTGGTTTTACAAAATTACCGTTTAACTTCTGCTGACAAAAATAATACTGATAAACACTAATGCATGCGATGATAAACGTGACACCAGAAGAGAACGTGATGCTCTGACACATAGGCATTGAGGAACACACAGAGCACGCAAGTAAACATCCAGAAGCATCCAAGTAAACTGACTAGTAGGTTTAGGTTTACCAGCTCGCTACACATCACGTGAGCGACAGCGGAACGCCGCAAATGAGGAAGAGAGATGAGAAAAGTGATTGTGATTTAATGCTGAGTCATTCGCTAATCTCTGGCCTGATTGTATTAATTAATAGTGTTTGTGTTACACTGTGTGATGGTGACCAATGAGGATGACTGATAAAGCATCTGGGACTGTCGTGAACACGTGAACGCAGTCTGAGCTGAATGCAGGGAATACATGCAAGTGAACTGCCAGCATTCAGGAATGGAATAAATTGAGGTCCTTATTTATTTATTTTTTTCTCCCCACGATGCATCAGGGAAAGAGATAGAAGCAGTTTCTTGCTGATTCATTGCCTGTCCCACTGTGCAATGCGGTTCATATTCTATTGGCTAGTTTGGGCCATCGTTGAAGTGGTTAATTATTTACGATCGGCGAAAGTTTTCCAGACGTAGTAAAGATTTTCGAGCTGTTCGAGATGTTGTCTCGTTCTGCAAGCGGACAAAAGGGAGTCAGGAAACAAGAGCTCTCAGAGAAATCCTCATAATTTGTTTTGTGACTTCTTTCTTTAGCACTGGGGTGACATGGCTGAACGTATTAATATAAAATGTGTGCAAAAACAGTCAGTCTGATTCTGTAAAAAAAAAAAAAAAAAACCTGACAGCACCAGATTCCTGATGTTTCATGTCCTATCGGCATTTTTGTCATAGTCAAAAAGTTAAATAATAATAAGTATAATAATAGTAGGAGTACCCAAAGTTGCTAGTTGTTCTCACTTGCCTTCATAAACTACTGAGGAAAAAACAAACAGATCAGCATATCCTGGAAATGTCGTATACATGCACTTATCCCGACATTACATGGCATATGAACATTATTTATGGCACTAGATAATAGATACAAGTGATACAACTAGAGCACATTAAATATGATTATTGCATTATGCATCTGCAACCCCATCGGCATGTACATGGATGTTTCATGAACATGAATTAAAAACCCCAGTGAGCATTGTGTCTCAGAAATAATGTAGAATACTTGGATATTAACGGACACTTTGCGTTGAAACGACACGAGCCCTCTTCAGCCTCGGCGATCTGAACTGAAACGTGTTGTGGTGTACAAAGAAACCTCGCGTTGCGCTGTAGTACTGCAGCTCTGAGTCACCGTGACAGCATGAGTAGCTCTAAATGACAGTGCAAGTGCACTTTCTCGCTCTCTTTTAGGACGCCCAGTGCATGTCACACGTTGCAAGATGTAAACAACACCCTGCAAGAGCAGGAGGAGGAACGACGATGTGCACATCACCGATTTTGAACAGCAGCCGCAGCTGCCGAGATAAAGAAGCTTAGCGCACGGTTGCAAAGCTGATCTGAACAACACCGCCTGCACACTCCAACTTCCTGAGTCTTCACTGCAGGCTGAGAGCTGAATCAGTTCCCATGGGCTGAAAAAGACAACAAGCTTGGATAGACTGGACCGCGGTAAGTGTCGCCGACCCTGGCTAACGTGCAGACACCTGCTACGAGTGTCAGGGAAGGAACACTGAAGCTGAGTAAAATCTAAACAATGATTTTGATAATCTTTACATCTCTCCTGACCCACCCACTCACAGCTACTAGAACTTGCACGTGTTAAACAAAAAAAAGAACGAGGAGACAACAATCCTTGTGACATTCAACTAAAACAAGTAACAACTTATAATAACCACCAACTAGGAAAAAACTTCACTCAGGAACTCCTATTCTGTAACTTGGGATGGTCTCTTCAACCCTGAGCTAGTGACAAACTGTTCGTCATTAATGAATTTCCAAGTTTCCTGACTTCCCACTTTAATAGGAGAACAAATACAGCGTTAATAGCTGGTTTTGTCACCTCTTGCAGCAACAACGATAACCACTTGCTCCAATCACTGGAGATCAGTATTTAACACTGGTGGGTAGTTTCATCACAGTCTTCTTTGCAGATTTGATTTGATGATTCAGCCACACTGCAGAGCATGAACAGCCAGGTTAAAGTACTGCTCCAGCATCTCGACAGGGTCCGGAGTTCTCAAGGTCATGGCTTTGATTAGGCCACTTCAAAACGGAGAGCTATTGAGAAGTGGACTTGATCTTGTGCTTCGGATCCCTGTCTTGCCGCATAAACCAGACATTCTAGTTCAGGATTTTCAGCCTAGAACAGAATTCATGACCTCCTCAAATATAGCAAGACCCTAAAGAAGCAAACGTCATCACTCTACCACCACCATCATGAGTGTGAGTATGTCATTTCTATTGTGGAAGCTCGTGTTCGCTAACGGACAACATGGCATGTTTAAGGTATTGATTGGTTGAAATACAAAGGAAACCAACCGATCATTGACTATAATCAATGATCATCCCATAAATACTTGTTATTATCCATTTGACTTGGCGACAGCTCAAAAAGTGATAGGAATAAATACAATGGTCACCACTGATGTCCAGATGGCTCCTAGCTGGACTACAGATGGAAGGGCGGATTGAAGAAAGTAATTAGGGAAAGATGTGCAGAACTGCGATCAATAAATCCACCTATTTGTCATTTAACCATTGCCCATTGTTTTTTTTTTTTGTTTTTTTTTACCAACACAAGGAACAACCTCTCTAATTTCACTTCCAACATACACGATGCTTGTTTAGGGACCAAACATGGAAAAAAATTAATTTTGCACTGAGTTTATCCAGTGGATGACGGGACGTGTGCTTGACTTTCAGCTGTGCGTACGAGGCGGCGAGACATAGACGATCTGCCTGCGATGCTGCTTTACATCATGGACATCTGTGTGGGTGATCATATTGTTTTCTCTATATCGTGTGCGGTCACTTCCAATCACATTTCCATAGTGAGATTCATACAGTCCATTAAAGAATAAAAACCAACAATTTTTTCATTTTTATTTCAGTGATTAACTTTGTGACAATAAACAACACAGCAGAATTCAAGCACAATCTGCACAATTCAAGTTCCTTTAGTCTTTATTACAACCCCCCCTCATTACGCCTAATTAAAAAGAAAAAAAAATTTTTTTGGATTAAAAATAGTGCTGTTAGGATAAATAAATACTCTGTATCAAAAATGCTTTTAACATCAGTCCTTGTACGAAGCGTTAATTGTTAAGGCAGAACTATTACATAAGATTTTATTAAAGAGGAATTATTCCAATGAGATTCAACTGAGTATCTGTTTTTCAAAACAGTTTTACTTGCTTTTTTTTTTTTTTTTTTTTGAAAGAAAGCTGACGGTTCTCCTTGATGCTTGAATTAAGCAAGATGCTCCCCATTCAGACATCTAAGTTTTGGGCCATCTGTCAGCTTCAGTTAACAAAAGGTTAACAAGCAGGCTATTTGTTTACACAGGGTCGTGACGTAGCCCATCCTGAGCAGATGGTCACAAACCTAGGAAAGTTCAACAAGGCAGTTAGCTCAAGAATAAGGCGTAAACTGGGAAGAGCACGGAAGCTGTACTCCTGGAAATAGGACATAATTATCCTACTGTGTGTGACCGACGACGGTACTTAACGTATATCCCCCCCTATAATCACTGCATAGGCCTACAGCGGAGAAACATAACCAATGTTTAACTTTTAAACCCCTGGATATCTGATAGAACGTACAGATTAATAGTGACCAAACGATTCAGATCTGTGGGCGAAAATATTTGGATTTAAAAAAAAACTAGTTTTAATAAGCATAAAACATAATTAGGAAGCGCAAGCACTATAAGACTATCACAAGACAAATGAATGCTAGGAAGATTGAAACTGTATTTGAAAGGAGATTAGGTAACTTTCGCCACCCCCAAGAAAAAACACTACAAAAGAAGGGGATTTCCTGACAGCTTTAATTTTCCATCATCTTACACTTTCAGAAGACTTCAAATGCACCTGGAGAAATTTCCCTTCGAATTATGCAACTGAGGCTCGTGCGTTTTGCTTCTCATTGCCCATTTACCACATAGCTCAGACCGAGTCTACACAGGCAGTATGTTCCAGCACCTAACACCCACACAACTGGAAAAACGTGGCCTCAAGAGAGAGAGGCGCGGGTTGAGGCAGAAAAAAGAAACTGAAAAAGAAATAACCAACAACAAAGCCATGCCACATGCTAGGTGTAACGTGGGACATAAAAATTGAAGACGAAGCCCTCTGCACACTCAAATGGCCGACCCCCACCCAACCACCCACCCTACAAACCCTGAGCGAGAAAGTAGAATAAAGCAGTGGATGGGAGTGCATGTGTCCCGGCGCTGTCCCTGAGGGAGGAGGAGGAGGGCTTGGTCTTCACCCTTTGATATCCACGCCTGTGCTCTTTCAGCCGCTTGCGTTTCTTAAAGGCTGAAATAAAAGCAGACACAAAGCTTCCTGCTATGATCCACACGCTGTCTGGGGGAGACAGACCCTCTCCACATAAATAGGCCAAACACCTGCTGGACCTTTTCCCTCCGCATAAAGCTACACCATTCGTTTGAAACCAGTGGAGCAAAGCATTCATTTGTTGTATCTATTCAAGTCGACTTTTGTACAAGACCTTGACAGTGATCTACATTCTACTTTGGGAAGCAATGCCTAGTCTGGATACTAAAGAGACAAGATCTAAAAAAAAAATTAAAAAAAACTCTTTAATGATTCAGCAACAGTCACATTTCAAAGACAATTTTGTGCTTAGAGGAAAATACCGCCTTATAGTTGAGTAGATGACTGGATCTGTCTTATAAACTTGTTATAATCCGTGTTGACTTTAAACAAGACATTTGAAGTAAACTGGATGACAGAAAAGCTTCAGAGACTGAAAAAAACTAAGCTTCAAAAACTATGCTCTCTACAACATACATCTAGCAGATCAATAAGATTTTCAAATTAAGACCCATAACCCTGCCTGTTTTTATTTCTTTTTTGTGACATTTTTGTCATCATTTTAATCAAAAACAACAAACCCAAATCGCACTTCTTTGGTGTACTTTTTTAACTTTTCATTAAGATCCAGCGTAACAAGAAACAGAATTTGAATCTGGGAGTCTGTGTCCTTCTGCATAGGCTGGCCTCAAGCTGCTATGTGCGCTCAGCAGGCCGTGATGATCCGGAACAATCCTGGCCCGGGCCCGACATCCCCCTCTGAATGAAACCACAACACTGTCCGTGCAACTTCCGTATGCTGCAAGAGCTACTGGGATCTCCTATTCTTATTTTTACCCATATGTACTTTCAGTGTCTGGCTCGAGCAGATGGAGACGATGCTTGGGGTTCCTTGTTCTGTACTCTCAATTACTTATGACTAGAATTGCCTTGTATTTCTGTTTATGAAAATAAAAAATAAGAATTATGCAGGAAGAATGATGGTGCGCTCAAGTAAAACTTAATTTGAATCTAGACTTTCAGACATATGACAGGTTTCTTATTATGAAAGCACTGTTGCTTAGCAACTGGATAATATGGAAGTTGAGCATATGCTAGACAATGACGCACAAACAATGAAGATAGCTAGGGCAACTTTGATGCAGACAATTTAAAGAATGACACTGGGAATGAAACTAAATCTTGTGTTGAAAAATGACTAATTAGTGATTCGTTCAGATCCATTCACACTGTAATTATCAAATCATTAGCATGAAGCACAAACACAACTGCTATGCCAGGCAGCATATTGAGGAATAAAAGCATTAAAGCTTTGTCGTAACTCCTGAACTTATTCTGACAAGACAATCCCATATATAGACGGCATTCAAAATGAATTATATAGTTTATAGTTTATGTGCAATTGTGATGTGCTATGTGATCGTATACATATTAATAATAGGCCTAACTAGAAAACTTGCTTGCCATACATGATTCCCTTTTTTTTTGTAATACATTCGCTACTAATCTGACAAACGTCAAGCCCCAGACACTTGTATTTACCTGTGAAAGTGCTAGTTTACTGTCAGTTACCCAGGCTTGTTGGCTACATGCTTAGTTAAATAATAATAGAACAGGAGAGAGCCCAGGAGTGTGTTCAATCGAAAGTCATTCACCCAGGCATTTTAGATTTCTGGCAATACATACGCACAAATCCTGGCATTATAATTAGAGATGTTCCTGAGCACTTTAGCACATTAAGGACAAGGAGAAAATCCATAAAACAATTTATTCATCTATATCTGTATCCCATGTGCTGTAGATTTTGTAAATCTTATTGGATGGAAGGAGATAATGAAATTTCTTTTATATAAGGTCTGGGAGTAGCACATTAAAAGTTTGCAAAGCAAAGCACATGCTTATGCATTAAAAAAAGAAACGAAATTCATTCGTAATTAAAGGCTAACAAATATGCAGCAGACATTTATTTGACATTCATGCAAGAAGTCTCCAGTGTCAGGACACTGGAGTACATCAGTTTTCCGACACAGGAAAACTGTCCTTAGGAAAGATGTCTTTTTGTAACCCAAGCTACATTTTTACTTTCATTTAAGCTTCCAAAAGAGAGAGAGAGAGAGAGAGAGAGAGAGAGAGAGAGAGAGAGAGAGAGAGAACGACAAAGCTGCGGAGGGTATGATTGTATGCTGTTAAAAAAAATCATGTGTTGCTCATTAATAAACCAAACATCAGCAATCTGCTGTGGTATAAAAGGAATAAATCGCTTACATTTACATAATTTTTCAATCTCATTATACACCCGAGCAGCTGAGGGTTAAGGGTCTTTCTCAAGGGTCCAACTTGCTTCAAGATTCCCTAGTCATTGTACTAGTACAAAATTGAATAAGTTGTGCTGGGGTTTGAACCTGGGACCTTCCATAGGTCTAGCGGTTAGCACTGTTGCCTCACACCTCGAGGGTTCAAATCTCACTACGCATCTCTGAGCATTGAGTCTGTATGTTCCTCCGGATACTCAGGTTTCCTCCGACTTGAGTGGTATGTTTCTCGCCTGCCATACGGAAGGGCCGGATTCAATTCCCAGCCAAATCCCAAACCACCCAGCCCGGTCCCAATCGCGGATAAAACAGGAGGGTTGCGTTAGGACGGGCATCAGGTGTAAAACATGTGGCAAGTTTTGTGCGGATAGGGTGGTTGACCATAGTGACCCCCTTTGCCAAAAGACCAACAACTCAGGTTTCCTCTGACGGTGCAAAGAACTGTATGATGTGCTGTGTGTGTGAGTGTGTGCATGTGAATGTGCACCAACTTGTCCTACGGGATAAGCTTGTGATGCAATTTGTGTATCAGACTCCAAAATCAGACTTTTTTTTTATTTATACATGTTTGCATGGTAAGATGGCCTATTCAGCAAACCCATGCAGCAAAAAAAAAAACAAGACAATCGATGAACGAGTAGCAGTTATGTTTAGATATCTGCACGCTTCCGTTCTGAGACTGATGCAGAGTGTGTGTGTGTGTGTGTGTGCACTGCCCCCTCATCACTCAGGAGGAAGATGGGAGCTTGCTTCGTAACAGTACACACCCCCCACACGCACGAGCTCCGAGCAAAGGCACGCTGTTATTGGAGCTTTTCGCTGTGCAAACCCCACTGCAATGCTTTAATAGTTCACCTTAAGCGCCATATCACACTCTAAAACCCCTACTTCCCACATCCGTGCTAATATAACTCGCAATTCGTATCACAGTGAATTCATATTGTTACTACGCAATACGTGCTACGGAGGAGAAAAAAACATGTCCACCTCCCATTTTCCTGCGCATCATCAGTGCGAGCTAACAAGCTAACGCTAGCATAAACAGGCAACCCCGTTTTTAAAAAATATTTTATTTATTCATTTATTTGTTTTTAAAACAGAAATGGAAAGCAAATCACGTTAGAGGATTGAAAACATGTCTTAATATGAGCAAGTGAAGAGTTTATGTTTGTACTGTTTATGAAGTCCAGCCTGCTGAGAGAAACCAGTAGAAAAATAATGGCAGCTGTGTGTAGCTAGCTAGTTAGCATCATCGCGCTTTCTGCACGCAGGGCCCGGATGAGCCCTTAATAACCAGCTTGTTACTTCGCTATTAACTACATCATTATTGGTTCTTGTTGTTTTATTCCTTTGCACAGAAAAAGAGCCAAGTGATCTGATTATCATCTCCAGAAAACCCCTCTGTATTTCTGAATGAGTCTAGTACTGAAATGAAACGTAATAAACAAATAAACACAGGCAGGTTTCCGAGAAGAAATGTTTCACAAGCTGTCAGAATATGAATCATTCACAACTTGAGGTTTATTGCTACAAATACCGCTTAAAATCATAAATGCTTGTCGTCGTCCCCCCCCCTGGCGTCTGTATGTTGTGCTTCTCGAGTCACTATAAGATGGTTAAGCTAAGCTCTGAGTAGTAAGCTAACTACTTACTCAGGGAATATACCTAAAATAAAAAATGCACACTATTAGAGAAACAGTCAGAGAACAAAAATCTTCAACGTTTGTATCATGTTTTATTTGTAAGCATTGATAATTTAACTACACAACTCCACACGGGCTGGGATAGTGAAATAGAAGACCTGCTTGGTGTTCTTCTGTCTCCTCTTTGCTAGTTATCTTTCTCATGCAGCTTAAATTTAGAGTTGTCTATTACACAAAGTCTGTTAGGCCACTATGTACTTACCACCCGTTTTGTTTTAACCCCAACACCCGTGCTTAGCAACGTTAGGGCTAACCAAGAAGTAACTATGGCTAATATATTCAAGTCTATTCTGTCAAAACATTGAGGATGTCCTCCTGTCCACTCCACGGTCCAATTCCCCTTGGTCTACATTTTCTGAAGCTACACGAACCGCCATTAGATGCACCTGCACAAGAAGTTCATTCAAAAATGTTCACGGATTTATTTAGTATCCTGTCTGATACGCTGTCAAGCTCTCACCAAGTTAGCGATCATGCGATTAGCGAGCTAGCGAGCTCTGTTAGAGAGGAAACCAGCACATGGATGGGGAGGCATGTGCCTGCTGCGCAGCAAAATAACTGTTAAGGCTGCGTGTTGCAGCAGTCAAGGTAGAAAATTCGAACCAATCCAGCAAAAGATCTCCGAAAGCCAAACACTAGCCAGACGAAGGACGGCGTCTCTCTTACCTCCTCCCCGCTGCTTGAGCCGCTCGACTCGCCCAAAACATCCCGAAATTTCTGCAGGTTGCTGCCGATCGCGGCGGACACTTGCACCGCCGCGTCGAACCCGGGCCCGAGCCCGCTCGCGGTCGAATGAGTTCCCGCGCCATTTCGGAGGGAAGCCGTGACCCGGATCCGGCCCGCTTTTCTCCCACTGCCCGAGTTGCTGCTCCCTCCGGGCCGAGCAGGGAACCGCCACCGACAGCTGTGCGCCATTTTAACACTCTGCCTGCCTGCCCTCGGATCAGGGAGCTCGGTGGGCGTAGCCCCAAACCAGCGATTTCAACGAACTGCTACTTTCGTCAAGCGGCGAGACTTCAGTATGCAGGTTCCGGGGTGGCTGTAAACATGGACCCCGATTTCAGATGAGAGAACGCTCAATGATGTCTTACACAGGTTGTGTACTGATGTCCCCAAGACCTGCGAATAAATAACAACGCCTTCCATAACGCAGTTATGTATTAACACAGAGATATAGATATAAAAGTAGAGCTCAGTTTTCAACCCGAGGCCACTTTTTAATACTTCCCCCTCCCCTTAAGTTGGATGGAAAATAAGATAAATTAATTTAATAAAACAAATTCTTTAAAGCCTGCATTAATCACAGGCGCATTAGACTTCTAAGAAAATTCCATGGCAACAGACCGCACTGATAAAGTAAGTAGTGTGAAATGTTTTGCAAATATTTAGCAAACATTAAAAACCCAATTACTAATTATCTAATAGCACTATGTTGTCCATGCATATTAATTATACACTAATAATGACTGACTGCTTCCTGTTACAATATACAGATCATGACAATGAAAATGCTTAATTACATTAGCAAGCATGATATTAAGAGCAACCTGTCAAATCAGTGTATAAAATAACGCTTTACCTTCATTAGGAAATCACATTATCTTCAGATTTATCACAGATCATGTCAGAATTTTTTTTTATTTACGGTATTTATTTGTTAAACAGAAAAAAAATGCAGCAAAATAATAATAATAATAAAAGTACCAGAATTATTATAAAGCCGATTATCTTTTTATTTTTCAACACAAAGACAAATGTGATTAAATAACTCCGGAGATTCTGCTAACTGATGAACATAAGGAATTTTAAGCACACTTTCTATGCCAGCATATATCATCATCATCATCATCATCATCACCAGCATGACCACAGACTACATTCAGACTTACTCCAAACCAGACTTCAGAAGGGCATCATCGATTATAAGAAATATGATGTTCTTGGTTTAAAGTTTGAGGTCGAACCAATGAGGACATCTACAGTTTCTCGGTTTCACACTGAGGTCATTCCATGTTTGGTATACGATGAGCCACAGTAACTGAAAATGTGCAGTCTGACTCATGGTTTCATGGAGTAAAAAAGTAATCCTTGTAGTATGCACAGAGACATTAAAATCATTACTGCATTATTAAAATGTAACAAAACTATGATACATCATCCAGGTAAAAGAAAAAAAACACTTCATTTGTCAAAAAAAAAAACAGTTAAATGCACATGTAACACGGGGGAAAGATGCATGTGTAACTATAGAAGTATAAACCTTTTTTGTCACATTTACATTGCAGTACATTTCTTCACATATCCCAGCTTATTAGGCAGCTGGGGTTAGGACACAGGGTCAGTCGTGATTCGGTACCCCTTGAGCAGAAAGTGTAAAGAGCCCAACTGTGGCAGTTTGGCGATGCCGGGATTGAACCCCCTGACCTTCTGATTAGTAACCCAAATCCTTAACTGTTGAGCCATCACTGCTCTATATACTTAGCATGTACCTAGTAAAATCAGGATTACAAACACTAAATCTAAACACACTGTTGAAATTGATCATTGCAGTAAATCAATAAAACAATTTATTAGAATTCTGTACTTACGTTGAAAAAGAGACAGTATAGCAATACTGTTTCAAACTGATCACACAATGACCATAAGCAGAATGTGTTCATTTATTAAACTTGCGTTCCTTAAATCTATGTAACTATAAGTTTATTATTTTTATTATTTTCAAAGATCTTTATATTGTCTGTACATACAATTCAAAGTAAATCTCTGCAAGAAAAAAAAATCTTTACAAGGCAGAAAGCAAGATGGCAGGTATTATGAATAAATTGTTGCAGCAATATAAAAGCTTGCCACGCAGTCTTGATATCACTACTGACAATGGTTTTTGAACAGTTGTAAATTAAACCAAATTTAAGACAGATGTGAGTTATTTGTATATATCCGACTTCTACCGAGAATTTTACACCTTGTTAGTAGTTGCTGCTTCTGTAATGAATTAATATTTTCTGTGTGTTACTGTATGTGACTTAAATGTGCATGGATAAGAGATTGGTAGGTGTGTGTGTGTGTACGCTAGCCACTGGGTCCAATCTGCACACCCCGCTGCTTATGTTCAGCTAGCCATTGCATGATCTGTTGCTTAAGCTCCTCATTGGGTCTGATCTGGTCCATGGTGAGTGGACTGCGGTTGAAAGGATCTGTCTGATCACTACAGGAAAAAATAAATAAATAAACAGAAATCAGACTGTGAAGCTAACAACATGGGATACAGAATACAGAATACAGTACTGTACAAAGTCTTGAGCCACCCTTCATTTCTTAATTTTTAATTATTGTGTAGGTTAAATTAAACAACACGTTTTACTGTGACAGGCTGCAAATTGCCTAAATATACAATTGAAAAACTGTTATATATAACAATCTCAGCCTCAACCTCATTTCCCATCTCTGTTCTAATCACTCAGCATCACCAGCATACTAATCATCGACCTGTTCATCTGCACATTTCTCACTGGTTCATGCCTTAAGTTAGACTTTTTTTTAATGCCTGAATGACTCATAAATCACCATGTAGCTTACGAAACAAAAAGCATTCCCCTGAAACTGGTCAGGCACTGAGACTAAACTGAAAATTCTAAAAAAGCCAAGTCCTCCAGGAAACCTTTACAGCTATTCCTCAAGACTACATTAAAATACAACAAGGTCTGGCTCTTTGGAAGCAAAATATGACTAAATGAGGGGTAACTCAATACATTTGCACTGTACTGTATATGTGTCATAAACAGAATGTTGTGTCACACACCTAAGCAAGTGCCGTGCTATCGTTGAGCGATCGACTGTGACGTTGGAAGAAGGAAGAAGCACAGGATCTAGCATTAAGGTTGACATGATGGGATCCAAAAATTCATCTGGAGCATCGGAGTAGGTCTCCTCTTCCTGCTGATGTCGATCTGCCTGAGACTTTACAACACAAAGAGTTTAGTCTTTAAGGCAAACAATGCAAAAAACATCCATACAGCTAGCTGACCAAAACAATAATGTGTCAAACCTTTATTTTATCTGCCAGGAGGCTGAAAGCCACTATAATATCCCCAGGTTTGTTGATCTTCTTTAGGACTCGAACAGTTTGACAGAAAAGCGTGGGGGAATATGACCTCCCATCCTTTGGTACTGTGGCACAGAAGTTTTCCTCATCTCTGTATAGAAGAAACCTTTAGTTTAACGAAAGCTCTTGATGGTGGTGCCGCAGAACGTGCACATGTTAAATACACATTAAATGGGCTTACCCCAGGTTTAGGTAAATGGTACAGATGTCTGACACTAGCTGCTGAGGCTTGAAGTCAAATTCGCTGAAGTCTTTCACTTTCAGAGCACCCATCTTGGGTCCCACCAAGTGTTGCAAAAAGTAATTGAGCATGGAGATGATTCTTTCAGCAAGGAAAGGATGAACAAAGATGCTTTTGATTTCTGAGTGACAAAAAAATAAACAATAAATTCAGACTTTTTAAACTAAAAAGATCTTACAGTCTTTAAAGAAACAAAACCTTGCCGTATATCCTACCAGATGTCAGAAAAGCCAGGGTGCCGATCGTCTCATTTGACATGATATTGTGGAAGCGAGCCAGCTGTCCGAACATCTGGAGACTGGACTCCTTCTCTCGGCGGGCGTCAGGAGCCAGACCCTCCCATTCACCACGGTCCCGCTCTATCTGAAGGAGCTTGATCTTACTCAGGTACTAAAGTGAATCAATTAACCATTTTCACATAGCAATATTAATATTAATATCTGATATGTGAGCGGCTCTATATATGTGCAGCAAATATAAAAATAATATACAATTACATACACATACCTGTATGGCTTCATCTAGTAAGAAAATGGCATCATTCATAAGCAGATTTAGAAACCTCAAAAAGAGGGGCGGATTCATGGCCTCTAGATTTTCAGATGCGAAATCTGCCAAATTCTAAAATATAACAAAGCATGATTTTGTAACTTTTAACCTTTCAACTCAAAGTTAATCACAAAGCAAAGGTACAGTATTTTGCCCTCCTCAACTGCCATATAGAAAAAGAATCACTTATTTTAATGTTTGCACCTTAATGCTTTCTCTATAGCTCTCCTCTCCCCACATGTACTTCAGAATAGGGTACATGGGTCTTCTGTAATTAAACTTCTGTTCGAATTGGTGAGGATCACCTGCAGACACACATACATACATACATACATGCATAAATAAATATATAAACAACTGCAAACATGCAAAATCAGGCAATTCTAACTTGGAACTCACCGGTAAACTCAATGTCCACAAACACAGTGATGAGAGCCTCAGCTAAACAATGTGCATGGCAGTATGAGCAGAATGCCCTCTGTCGCTGGAACATAATAGTCTGGGGAGAGCTGGGTGAGACAGAATCCATATGTGGCATCACAGCCTCCAAGACCTCTGCCAGCTTTGCCCGTAAATGAGGATTTTTCATTCTGCCAATTCACATAAATAAATATATGTTTCATATAAATATATGAAAATACATGAGCATACACAGACAAATGTAAAAGAAAACGGTTACTACACCTCTCTACGTTTCCCATGTACACCGTGATGAAGTTGAGAACTTGCTCCAAACTTTCCGTGGATGACTCCAGGACTTCATCCGCAAATCGCCGAAGGAATATGAAGAAATCTCCCAGGTTCTCAGCAAAAAACTCTGCAAATCAAGATGTGACAATATACTTTAGTGATTGCTGAAAAAAACAAAAAATAATCCAAAAAATTTTTTATTTTAATTAAGGTGATTTATAACCTGGCACATAGCAGAGCAGGCTGTTCTGTAGTGAAGGAAGAGGGAAGGACAGGGGAATGTGCTCAGCCCCCTGGTTTCCCAGACTGAGTTGTATGAGCAGAGATGCGCAAGATGCCTGCAGATTGAGGCAGTTCTGGAGCATGGCAGGCTGCGTGGCGGCAGCCTTGGTGGACAGGTAAACGGTCATGAGACGCTCGAATTGCTCCCTCAGCTGCTCTGCCATCGGACCTCCGCTGAGCTGTGCCTCACGCCATGTGCCCTGTAGCCGATGAAGCGACTGGTTCATTTTCACCATCTGATCGTGTAGTCTATGAGGAGAAATTTACATTATTGTCTATTTTGGATCATAAATGAGGCTATAAAAAACAGGAATATGTACAGTACTGTGCAAAAGTCTTAGGCACCATATTATATGCTGTCCCAATTTTGTTATATATGTTTATCATGTCTGCATAATTATGTACAAAATCATTCAGTATTTCCATATATAACTTAAA
>JAOTQY010000050.1:11160878-11171492 GCA_026413445.1 Dolichallabes microphthalmus
GCAGTTTTATAAGAAAACAGCTGTTAGGTTTTACTGAGCTTGTTGGAGAATATGAGTTCTTCTGGTAACTTTGTCACTCTCGCTCCTTTCTATTTTTATGCAAATCCCAGGAGCGTACATATGAGCGTTTCCATCTGAAAACTGGTCTGTCTCGTACTATATATTTTTTTCTTTACAGCCATGCATATATTCTCCTGTGATGTTATTTATTTCTTAATTCTTAAGTCATATATGGAAATACTGAACGATATTGTACATAATTATGCAGACATGATAAACATATATAACAAAATTGGTACAGTATATTATGGTGCCTAAGACTTTTACACAGTACTATATATGCTGTTTTCGGGAAGCAAATTTAATTGGATTGATTATCAATTATATAGGCCGGTAAACTGGTAACAGGATCATGGGCACCCAAGGCTCACATATGGTCCGATCCCACAGAAAAGCCCACTGTATCACAGCCTGCTGTGTATGGGGCTTAGCAGGCAAAGAGTTCAAGGGTATGGGTTCTGACCTACCATCTCAACCCAATCGAGCATCCATGGAATGCATCAGACAAATAAGTCCAATCCATGGAGGCCTCACCTGTGCCACCCACAGCACCCCAAAGGATCGCCACTAATGTCCTGGTGCCAGATACCACAGCACACCCTACAGAATTCTTGTGGGGTCATGGCTCGAGGGACCAGAGCTGCCCCGGTGGCACAAGGGAAACCTACACATTATTGGGCTTAATTGTTTGCGCTTTAACAGAAGTAGTGTTGGTAAAATAATGACTGGTCATGATGAATGATACTTTTCAGCAATGTAACTTTTGTTTGAAATTATAAAAGCTTGTCAAATAAATGAAACACAGTTGTGGTTATGTGAGCTAGCTAGCCAGCTATCTGGCGCGCTGTGAGTGTAACTTCTTTGGGATCTATTTCTTCAAGCGAAACAAAAATAACCAGAACAAACATCCTTGCCTGCAATTATTGTCTTGTTTATAGAACTGTGGTATAAAAGCAATATTGTACTTTTAACAGTGTAATTATAGTAAATATACAGTATAACATCACTCTTACTCAAGCGATATTACTGCTAAATAAAACCAACTAGGGTTGTTCATGCAACAAAATATCATTATTGTAACATACAGTCATATTATATGTTTGTTATATGTGTTAACCACCTACGTATTTACTCAATCATTGAATTAGCCTTTTTTATTTTGTAACTATATCTTGCTTTTATGTGACATTTGACCAGAGCTGCATTACATAATTTGAATGGAACGCCCAGAAGAATAACCTAAGCATGTACATAAGCTTACTCTGAACACACAGAACTTTAGCCATGTAAATACTGACATTTTATACTTAGACAGTTAAATCTGGATTTGTCGCTGTGGCTGTAAATAACTTTTTGTTTTGTAGGTGAGAGTAAAGGTGTAGCACAGCAGAAATGACCTGTGGAAGCCGAGGTGCAGGGTGAGCTGAGTGAGGATCAGGTTCTCTGTGAGGAGACTGTATGACTGAGGAAAGTCAACGGTTTGCTGAGGCGGAACAGGAATCAGGCATGTCTCTTTGTCAAGCCCTGGAGAGGGAAGCATGGCATTTGTTTTACCGTTTTGATAAGGTAAAAAAAAAAAAAGAAAGATAAGGAGGGTATCCTACCTTTAGCATGTACATTCCTATTGCGTCTCTCTTCCTCACTTAAGTCTCTAAGAGCGCAGTATGTGGGGTTAAAAGTTAAGAGTTTTGGAGAGTGAGGGCGACAAAAGGGCTGGCAGAGTTTGAGCAGTGCAGCTCCTAGATTTAAGAAGAATGCATCCGAAGCATACATCTGGAAGAAGATCTCGGGCATCTGGTTGGCCCAGATTTTCGCGCGACCCATGTTAGCTTGCAGGCAGTTGCCCAGCCATGAGAGCAGAAGATGACGAGTCTCTGTTGACTGCTGCAGCAGGTTCTTCAGGATCTGATGCAACTTGTCATGAAACTGGCCCATAAACTTAAACGGGAAATAGACAAAACACAGATATAAAATGGTCCTTATTTTTATACTCAAACACAATCGTGTCAAGACAAGCAACACGTTTGTCACCTGGTGGATATTAGATTCCTGAATCTTCATTTCCTGTGGGCTGGAGCGGGAGGGGTTGAGGAAAAATCCATGGCTTTCCACAACGCCTGGGGTTTTCAGCAGACAAGATATATTTAACAAGGTGCCCAGGAGTGTCTTCTGATACTGAAGTCCATTACTAGGATCTTTGGGCTGAATGTGTTCCACCAAAACCTACAATGAGGACATTTTAGTATTCATATTATTCACAAATGATTTTTTTTGTGTGTTAACTCTTTCAGCTATTTAATGTCTGCAGTTTTTCTCTATTAGTGCAGTGATGTGAAGTGAACCAAAGCTCAAACCTTTGCGATGTCTTTTTGCCGACTAAAGTATACTAGAATTTCCAAGTAGGAATAAAGCAGCAGATGGCAGAGGTCTAAGTCTTTCACACGACCCTGGAAAATATCAAACACGGGCACCATGACCTCCCCAAAAGTGCGCACTTCCTGGTCAGCCAGAAGGCCAGTGATTACTTCCTCTAAAAATTCCACCACCTCCTCGATATCTGCAAACATCAAAATAGGAACAACAACAGCAAAAATGTATGTATTTTTTTTTCAGGAAAAACATATATATATATAATTCTGTATCTCAGAAGTGATTATGTAATAGTGATGACATACGGCCTCTGTTAACTGCCTCCAGCAGCAGGTCCAGGAGTTGTTCATACACATTCTGGCTGATGTAGATTTCTGGAGTAAGCAGTACTGTGCGAGCATTGGACACCGTCAGGTTCTTACAGCGCACAGCGTATGATAGCAGCTTCTCTGGCACTTTAGTAACCTGGTGCATTATTTAATAATGATAATTTTAAAAAAGTATATTTAATATTTAAAAAACACCCTGGGAAATACAGTATATCACTTTAATTATGAGCTCACACTGGTATAATTTAATACAATAAAATTGCAATCTAACCATATTAAACATACAGTGTTAGACACTGTTTAGAATTTTTTTTCCTCAGGTAGAAGACAATCCACTCATTCAACTTGTTTAAACAGGTCATGCTATCAGTTTTCTTATCAGACCAGACAGGGTAAGTAAAAACCTCTCTTTCTGACCCAGCATCTCTTAGCTCTATTCATATGATGCGACAGAGGATCTCCTACAGTCTCTGACCTACAGACAGTTTTTAAATAGACTATATGGCCAAAAGTTTGTGGATACCTAGCCACTAGACTCGTAAGAAATTTTTGGACATTCACATGTCTTTGATTTTTGCGGTTATAAAAAAAACCCCTCCACTCCTCTGGCAAGGTTTTCTGATTTTAAGTGTGGTTTTAGGATTTGTGTTTATTTATACAAGAGCATTCATGGTGCCTGATGTACAGCCAGTGATCTAATTCTTCATAAAGGTGTTTAGTGGGGTTGAGGTCGGATCTTCGTGTAGGCCACTCGAGTTCTTCCACTCCAACTTTGCCAAAGCATGTCTTCATAGATTTGTGCGCAGACGCATTGAACATGTTTGTGTTGCACAGTTCAAATGAAAGGAAACTGTAGTACTACAGCATACAAAGACATCCTGTATAATTGTGTGGTTCATACTTTGTGGCTACTGTTTACAGAAGATCCTCATATGGATATAAAGGTCAGGTGTCAAATACAAAGCATTCACATGTTCTGTTACAGGATGTTTTTTTCCATGTTCTCACTTCAGTCTGATGAAATACTTTGCTATGTCCACATCTGGACCATAGTGTACTGCATCTCTAATAGTTTCATTAATAGCTTTCTTTATAAGGTTATCTCTTCCGAATACACTACCACTCAAAAGTTTGGATCACTTGTAAATTTCTTTGCTTAGTGAATTTTTTTTTCTATCCTGGAGGTTTCAAAACTACGAAATAACACATATGGAATTAGGTAATTATGTAACAACAACCACAACAACAGTCAGTTGTTATTTTAAGAGGTCAGCCTTTCTGGAATAGTTCTTACAAGAATACTATTGTCAAGTGCCTTTGCAAAACCCATCAAGCACCATCATGAAACTGGTTCTCATGAAGACCATCCCAGGAAGTCAAGACCAAAACTCTGCTGCAGAGGAGAAGTTCATTTAGAGTTACCAGCCTCAGAAATCACCAGTTAACAAACAGCACCTCGGATTAGAGCCGTTATAATGGCTTTACAGATCATGAGTAGCAGATACATCTCAATATCAACTCAAAAGGAGATTACTGCATATTTTGGATACAATGTAAAAAGAAATAGAAATCAGGAACGACCATGCAGTTATAAAGTGATCCCAAAATTTGGAACGGTAGTGTACAATCTTACAATCTTCATCATAAAGAAAACCCCACATCAAGCATGGCTGTTTTGTAGCTTCACTGTGTGGTCGGAGAAATGAAACAACAGCAAACAACTTATCAAGGGAAAAAAACTGGCATTAAACCTTATGACATCAAAGATCACTAATTAAACACAAAACATTTGGTCAGTGAATAGGGACCAACAAGAACTTCTAGTCAAATGTACTAACTTTTGCAGTATAATGAACTAAAGATCACATGGGACACCATACAGATGTTTGTTTAAAGTGGACTTTTATGTATAAGGGATGTTTTAGTCAAAACAGGACTTTCTTTGGGAAATTTATAATGAATGAAGGTGCAAAACCGAATGACATTTACAGAAGACTTGATTTACAGTACGGCGATGAGACTTTTTAGACTTGGTTTGATTAGCAAAGGTGTTCTGTTTGTGTAAGACAATGCACAACCTCTTTGGGCCATTAAAGGAGTTCCTGGGAGGTCAGGAAATCACATGTAAAGCAGGCAGTCCTGTGATGACTCCGTTGTACTGAGAAATCCTTCTACCTTGATGGCATCCATGCACTAGTGAAACCAGGGTATTATATAAAAAAATTTAGGTAGTTTTTACTCTTGTAACTGAGTTCTGTTATTCTGTAAAAGTCCTGGTTTGACTTGACCACCCCTCGTACATTATCCCTTGTCAATGAATTAAATCTGAACTGGTATCTAATTAACGTCACACCTCTTCCTTAGCTCTCTGGTAGCAGGCATAAAGGTACGGTATGGCTAGCTTCTCCCCAGCATCACGATCCGCTGACAGGTTCACAACGCTGCAAGAAGTCATGTAGATCAGGTGGTTACCCGGCTCCGGTAAAAGAAGCCTGCTGAAAATGGCCTGAGAGGACATGAGGACAAATATTAGGCTCTTGTCCAAAAACACAAGCAAGAAAATAAACTTTAGAGATTTCTTTCAACACTTGTGCTCATCACCTGCTCTATCGTGTCCATGTCGAGCCAGTCTTGGCCACTGAGGTCAGCCGCCATCTCTTCAAGGTAGACGCAGCGAAGGGGGATGCCATTTCCACTTCTAAGACTAGGGTCACCTGAAGACCATAAAAAAAAAATTTTTTTCAGCTTTAGGAGAGACCAAACACATGCAGAACTTGATTTTGACTTGAATAAAGAGCTAGAGTGGTGTTCAAAGTTAGAACAAAAGGTAAGTCAGAATATAAGGACTGAGATAATTAGGAGAAAGTCCTGATGTCATTTTCCCTGTTTCTCGAAAGCAGCATTACTCAGAAACATTTGTAATGATCTCATCAAAGGAGTTAAAAGAAATTAAGTCATGCTTGTTTACAGCTTGTGACTCATTTCCCAAGCATCAGCAAATGCCTTAAAATACAAAGAGCACACATGCAGAACCAATTTCACCGGCTGAGAAGAGGACATGGACGAGACATTGCTGCACTCACTATTGTCCAAGGTGATAAGAAAGATTCTCTGGATCATGTGATTGACATTGAGCTGCTCACAGAGTTCCTGTCGTGATCGGAAAGAGCGGCTGATCTCAGCCACTGAGTCATCGTTGTCCCCGATGCTGTCAGACACGGAGTTGTCAGACTCGGACTGGCTCTCACCAGACTCTTCCGCTGCAATCCATCAACACGGATAATGTTACACATATCATAAGGAGGATAATTATTTATAGACTGATACAGACATATATAACGGGGAGCAAAAGTCTGAGTACATTTGCCTATTGCTTTGCATAATTTTCTAATTTATGTTACATTTTTCATTATAAATTATATTATCAGCAATAATCAGCCCAAAGATCCTAAGTGTCTTTTCTTAAAGACATTTATTCTTACATTTTATTTATTATAAATTTCATCATGGATGATTGCTAATTCAAATACTGACCTAGAAACTGTGCAGAATCTTAAAAATGAATTTTATAAAGAAATTCCATTTCTTCTTGGATAATTTTTTTTAATTCTAAACTTTGTTTATTTCCTGTTGAATGAAAAAATATATACAAACCCCAGTACCCCACTGTGTGTATGTAAGGTATACGTTACTGACTGGTTGATTCATAATCAGCCCCAAAATTATTGGCACCCTTGGTAAAGATGAGTGAAATCTGACAAGGAAGCATGTCCTTGTATATAAATAATTTCCTCAATTTCACAGTTATACATTCAGCATACATTTCAGTATTTAATGAGTACAGCTGTAGATTTTCAGATGTTGTTCACATCTCCAAATTTCATCTTCAATTAGACATCACCAAGATGACAAGGAGCCCTTGCTTTTATCTTATCTATATCATAATATAGCAATTTGTATCTGAAAATGCATAAATAAAAATTCAAACACAAAGAAACTGTTTTACATAACGTAATTTTATTTAAACTGGGAACTGCTGAGGTTTGCCGCATTTTTTTTACTTTGGCCATATTCGATTGGATGTGTAACAGACCTAATTTGATTTTGTTATATTGTGCTAATGTTAGTTGCACAGATGCTCGTGAGGTGCATATGTGTGTGTGAGGGTTTTATCCCCTCTGGGCTTGCCGTAGAAGTTCAAAAGGCACATGCGCACTTCCTGCTCTAGAGTGTCACGTGTGTTGGAGATTCAGTTTGTTTTTGTGAATAAAGGAGGAAAAAAAAAGTTGATAAGGATTTTGTGTGCTCTCGTTTTTATTCTTTTTACACCCGATTGAACCAAATGTCTGTGCGGCCCAGTTGACAGCGCAGCGCGACTATCTGGATAGCGCAGAGATGATCTGGTTTATTCGCGCAGCCCAGTGGATCGCGCAGCACGGACCAACTTGAGCAGCGCTGCTCGAATCACAAACCTGCGCGACTCACTGTTTTTTATTTAAAAACTATTTATTTAAAATGTCAGGACTGTTTAATATTGTTTCCGCCTTGCCATGCCTAGTTTGTACATGCGCATCCCAGCGGGGTAAAATGTATTTTGATGGTCGGCGCGGTCCATTTCTATCAGCGCCGCGCAGGTTTGTGATTCGAGCAGCGCTGCTCAAGTTGGTCCGCGCTGCGCGATCCACCAGGTATATACAAAAGATATTTGATCTGGTATTTGGTAAAGATATTTGGTAAAGATATTTGATTTGCCCACGCCGGCTCAATCGGGTGCCACGGTGTCGTCCCACTTTAGATGTGTTTGGCTTCCCATAGAAGTGAATGTGCATTGCGTGGTTACGTAACGTGCAACGCTACGTGATCTCAACTGCGATTAAGACGATAGACCAAAATCTCTATCGGTTGACAAATTTCTACCGGTTAACCGTGTCTACCGGTATACCGCCCACCCCTACGTTAAAACATACAGTACATTCAAAAGAAAGGTTTCAAAAAATCCCAAGTCAGATTTCTCTTCATTTTCAGTGTGACTCTCTCATCGTCTGGAGCCTATCCCAGGAGACTTATGGTACGGGGGGATACACCCTGGACGGGATGCCAATCCATCGCAGGTTACACGCACACACTACAGGCAATTTGTGAACGCCAATTAGCCTAATCTGCATGTCCTTGGACTGTGGAAGGAAGACCGGAGTACTCACAGGAAACCCATCAATCAAGGGGAGAACATGCAAACTCCACACACACAGACTTGAGGTGGAGGGAGACAGTGCTAACCACTAAGCAACCCTCATTTCCAGTATGAGATTACGCTAATTAACAGATAAAGTCCTTCTTATTAACATTTTATTACCCATCTGTATTAAGGGTGTACAAGAATTCTTGAGCTGACTGCATCATAGAGTTGAAATCCAGAAACTTACATGGTGGTTCGGCTTGCTGCTGTAGTTTTTGGCCTGATACGAACTGCTTTGCATCGGCAAGCGAACTGAAAAGGGCAGCAAATGGGTTTAGAGAGATGTTCTGATTGTTGTTGCCCTGGTCTGTCATTTCACTGGAGCATCTACTCCATCAACATGTGCTGAATACCAGCCTGCATGAGGAAGAGCAGGATTATTTAGTCACACAAACATAAACACAGATGAAGCATAACACTAGCAGACAGGTAAGTTGAAAAATGCAATAAAGCATTGATTCTGATTTCACGAGAACTTTATTTGCTGTTTAATATCGTGCAGCTAAGAAACTCGACGTGTCATGTCCTCTAATACAGTAAACAACACATGACACGTTATGTTTTGTTCACGTTTGTCCTTCTCAAAAGAACGAAAGGTAAAGCAGACAGGTCTTGTTAGCTGTCAGGTAAGCATTAGGGACAGTCTGCAGCTACCTGGCTTACAATGCTAGCTAGCATAGCAGCCTGGTGCGAGCACGTCAGTGACCAGACCTATATTAATTACTCAGTTGCAAAAACGAAACTACCAAGCGTCGAAAAGAAATAGAATCCAAGTTATTTATAACATAATAACGTGTAAGCATATTTAACAAAGCAAAAGTCATACCTGGTGTGGGCTGTTGGCAATATTATGTTGCTTGCTATATGTTAAATGACTGCTTTTCCTGAATAAACGCAAATGTGTGAAACGTCATCACGATGCGACAGTAGTGTTGCAATCCCGTTGCCGTGAAACGTCAACTCATCCGCCATATTGGGTCTGGCGCTAAAATGGCCCCTCCCCTCCACCATGGATTAACCAGAAGCAGCCCCCCCCCACCCCCCTCACGCCCTCACGGTACTTTTAGTTTTTATACTTTAAGTAGTTTTGAAACCAGTACTTTTACACTTTTACTTGAGTAAAAAGCTTGGGTTGATACTTCAACTTCTAAAGAAGTGTTTTTAAATCCTAGTATCTATACTTCTACTCAAGTAATGAATGTGAATACTTTTGACACCACTATTAGTAGTTAGCACTGTGGCTTGGCACCTAAAGAGATGAGGGTTAGGGTTAGGGGTTCGGGTTGGGCTTAGGGTTAGACCTGCCTCAGGGTCTGTGTGCATGTACCCTTGGGATATAGAGAGGGGTCCAAAAAATGTATACACAGTTCAAAAGTTATTATCTACTGTACATGTATACCTTTTTTTTTTAAAACTCAAATGGAAATTATGGCAGTATTATGTTTCCTCTAAAGATGTCAGTAGTTGCACTGTTGTTGATGCTATACACTTTTTTGGGCCCCTCTGTAGTTTGGAAAATAATTCCCAATAATATTTCTTTAAAAAAAAAAAAACTTTCTAAATAACATAAATATATGGGGGAAAAAAATGGAAGACCCAAATATATGTATTGATCATCTGAATATATTCCAGTTTGACCTGCTTTGGTCTACAAAATCATAATAATAAAGGATGTGAATTAAATCTGCCTGTAGGTTCTCGAAGGCTCCAGGTTTAGGACAGACGGCGGCACTGAGAGCAGCACTCTGATCATTTCAGACACTCGACCCGAGGACTCTGGACGCTACACGCTGCTCGTGCGAGACCGTAAAGGCTCCTCTCAGCACTCGCTCACACTTTCTGTCATCGGTAAGCTCCACTAATATGCTGACTATAGGTTTAATTCAGCCTTATGTCTGCAGTCTAAAACTAAGGGAAATCATGTTGAAGATTTGCTTGTGTGTGTGTGTGTGTGTGTTATAGACCGACCGCAGCCACCTGCCTCGTCCCCGCTGGTGTGTGTGCGCTCCTCACACTCCCTCGTACTCACCTGGTCAGGGCCGTGCTACGACGGCGGGTCAGTCATCACCGGTTACGTGGTGGAGGTTCAGCAGATCAGCACACCCAAGGCAGGGTGCTGGACCGAGCTCTCAGCTAGTTGTAGAAGCACCTCCCTCAGGGTGAGCTCTGGACTCCAGCCACAGGAGGAGTATCGGTTCCGGGTCAGAGCCTGTAACGCTGTGGGACGCAGCGACCCCAGTCCAGAGTCTCAGGTGGTCAGGATGGACACCGGTGCAGGTGAGACAAACCTCCTCAATGAAACCATCATAATTAATGTTCCACCAATTACTGTTACTGAGTTACTGTTACCGTCTCATTACAGCATGAAATGACATATTTTATTCTTCCTAACCAACAATTATAATTTTACATTTTTAAAGAATGGTGCATTTGTGATTTGGAGTGAATGTGATTTTTATTTTTATTTTTTTAATAATTTCCGCATTTCATTGTTACATTATAAATCAAATGGCCAAAACACAGTATTGGTGCATTTTTATGTAATACTCTTCTTCTTTGTCTTTCGGCTGTTCCCTTTCAGGGGTCGCCACAGCGAATCATCTGCCTCCATCTAACCCT
>JAOTQY010000050.1:11287633-11311303 GCA_026413445.1 Dolichallabes microphthalmus
CCGATCTAAAAACTACTGAATTTTTTTTTTTTAATAAAATAAAAAAATTAATAATAATAATAAATAAATAAATAAATAAATAAATAATTACCATTTTTAGGGAAACAGGATTGATCACTTCACTAACTTTAGAAATAACCTATTCGGCACACTCACTTTCTGCCATTTTTAAACATGTTACAAATAAAACATACAGTATAAGTAATGTCCTCTAAGTAATGTCCTCCTCAGGCAGAAAACAGTATCTGTTTGTACACAAAAATAGAAAAATGGTTGATGATCTCCTTACTCAGGCTCGAGGATGTTTACACTGAAATGACCTCACCTTTCTAAAGCAGACCAGCTTTTATCAGTAATTTATTTAATAGTGTTCTTATAGACAAATATTGTTAAATATGTTTTATTGTGTAACAACAGATTACAACTTCCAGTGAAATGAACTTTGTAATCAAGATGAACTCAGTGTTCGTGCTCGCTGGTCATGTGGTGTGTAGAGGGAAATATGGTGAAGACACTGTACTGATGACTGGAAGGCAAAGAGGAATCAGTGTTCTTAGTCGAAGCCTCAAGGAAATGGAAATTAGATGCTTGTCAGTAAGTTTATTTAATACTGTACTTAGGAATGTGAATATAGGCACGTGTCAAGTTTATTTCTCCCCATCTGTAGTCTGCTTAGTGAAGTGTTTTGGCTTGTACAAAGTTTAAGGTTAGAATTCAAAACCAATGTTTCATCCATATGGTTAGTCAACTGCTTAGTGCACAATATATTCATATCTGTATTCAGTTTTGAACCTGACCTACTGTAAACAAAACTAAACATTCACATTTCAATTATGTTTTTATATTCTATTTAAAAATATTTACTGACCCCTAAGCCACCTGCCATTGTGGCAATACCGTCCTGCCATTATTAGACCACATAATAGATTATTGTCTGATTATAAATCTGATCATTTTGATTCATACATATTTTCTCACACATTTCATAATAACTACTAATATTACATACTAATATTCTTTTGATTCTGTACTTTGCGACAATGGCCATGTCTATAATTTAAAGTTCTCATACTAATATCAAATAAAAATAATAAAATTAATTGTGTGTGTGCCCGGCGATGGATTGGCACCCTGTCCAGTTGTACCGCGACTCGTGCCCTAAAGTCTCCTGGGATAGGCTCCAGGCTCCCTGCGACCCTGAATACAGGACAAAGCGGTAAAGACGATGAGTAAGTGAGAGCGTGAGAGTAATAATAAATAAATTAATTAATTAATAAAAAAATTATTAATAATTCATTTGGGCCATGGCGGCTCAAACGGTAAGGATTTGGGTTACTGATCAGAAGGTCAGGGGTTCGAGCACTGCCTTGAGCACAGCCCTTAACGCTATCTGTTCCAGGGGGGCTGTATCCTCACCCAAGTTTCCAAACTCGGATAAGTGATATACTGCCTGGCCAAAAAAAAAACACGCCATTCCAGAATATTTAGGGTCATATCATTGGGCTGCATCAAGCAAAGAAAACAACTAAGGAGATTTCAAATTACTGAACCTGGGTTAAGATCCCATCAACACATTATCAAAACCTGGAAGGGTAGTATTGAACTGTCACAGAAATTTGGTCAGAAAAAAATTTGAGATCAGGTAAACATTAGGTGAAGTTGTAGGATAAAAAAAAAAATTCATCAAGAGTAACATAGCCATGTTTAATTGTGAAATTAATACATATACAATGTGATGAGAACACCATAACCAAAACCACTTGTTAGGGAGACTAATCTTGAGACTTCCATTTGCTAGAAAGCATTAAGATTGGACTTTGAATGAACTGAAACAACACAGTATGTGGCAATAAAATGAAGTCAGATGACTACCTTAATGTATTGACTGACCGGATTATCACATGGGTATATTTTAGGTCTCACACTGTGCAACAGTAGTTCTGGGAATTCTTTTTCCACAAGATTGGCCACCACATTATGTACAGTGATCAATAATAAAAGTGGTTTAAAAAAAATTTTATATATATTTTGTAGTTTTCAAGAAAACTGAACAAAATTGAAATATGTTTTTCCCTTATTTTATGTTTACCAGAATTTGACATCTGACAAGTTTTTCCAAGATGGCTGCAAATATAGTGTAACTGTCGATCAGATTAATACACAAGAAAGCATGGCCAATCCTTCAGTTCCCACAGCTGGAGATCAGCCCATCCCGATGCTGGCGCTTGTTCTGCTTGGAAGGAGAAATTCAGGGAAAAGCTCAGCAGGAAACACTATCTTAGGAGCGAGTGTGTTCGAGACTGGCAAGAAAACCAGCCAGTGTGTAAAAAGACACGGCTGGATAGACGGCGTTAGACTGTCCCTGGTGGACACTCCTGGCTGGAGCAGTTTTGGTTTACCTAATGTGTCGCTTGTGAGACAGGAAATCCTGCGCAGTGTTAGGTTGTGCGTTCCCAGGGCTCAGGCCTTCCTGCTGGTCATCCCAGTGGACGCTTTCAGCAACCGAGACTGCAAGGCTGTGGAGGAACACATGAGCCTGCTCGGATACATGTGGAATCACACTGTAGTGCTCTTTACCTGGGCTGATGAGCTGAAAGGTAATAGCATCGAGGAACATGTGGAAAAAAGAGGAGGTAAACATCTCAGGAAGATCCTCGAGAAGTGCGGATACAGGTATTGTGCCCTGAACAATAAAATGAGAGACGAACATCAAGTGAGGCAGATGATGAAGATTGTTAAGGAAACATGTCTTAAAGCTGAGGCGGGGATCAGAAACAACTGGTAGCGTTTTTATTATGAAAGGAAAAAACTACTAAGGAAAGGAACTGGAGGACAATTGAACAGAAGTGATTTATGCATTATTAAAATTTTTTTTTATTATTTTATTATTCCTCGGGTATGTTGATAGAATGTTAATGTTTAGCACCTGGTCTTACCATATACAGAATCATTACAAGCACTGCTTTATAATCCCACTGTCCCACATCATCCAGAAGAAAAATTCAATTACACTTTAACTCTAGTTCCTCTCAAGGTTTCTTACTTGCATTGTTTTAAAGAGTTTCTTGTTAATTTTGGCTTGCTCAATAAAGATCTAAATCTAAATCCACATTAGGAATTCTGTAAAGCGACTTTGTGACTTATTATTAGACCATCCATCCATCCATTTAGGAACCTCTGTAGTCCAACTCTGGACCGTGGAGGCCAATGGTAACCATTGTATTTTTTCCCCATTTGTACAACCGTGGTAGGACCTCCGGTCAACAATCACATTTGCACATTACGGGCAATTTGGAAACACCAGTTAGCCTAACCTGCGTGTTTTTGGACTGTGGGAGGAAACCGGTAAACCCGGAGGAAACACATCAAGTATGGGGAGAACATGCAAACTCCTGGACCTGGAGGTAATGTACTGGCTCAAACGGTAAAGGATCTGGTGTTACTGATTGGAAGGTCAGGGGTTTGAGCCCCAGCACTGCCAAGTTGACACTGTTGAGCTCTTGGCATGGCCCTTAATCCTATCTGCTCCAGAGGACGCTGTATCCTGACCCAAGCTTCCTAACTAGGATATTTGAAAGAATAATTTCACTGTGCTGTAGGGTACATGTGACAGATAATTTAATATTTATTTTATTTTTATTATTTAATTGACAAAAGGCTGTGTGTACTCTCGTGAAATAACTGTACGTTAATATAACAGACTAAACATTTCTGACACATTTCTCCATAGCAAGACAGAAACCTGTTGTCTTAAACTTCACTTGAATATGTTTAGAGACTTTCACTTGTTTAATGTATTAATCTTTAAATGTAATAATGTACATACTGTATGAATATATTTTAGTTTTAAAGCTTAGGGACTTTATTATTTTTTTATGTATTAATAAACTAAACTCCAAAGAACTAAAGTTCCATATAAATTCCTCTTTTAACATTTTAACAGCCTCACTAAGAAAAAAAATACCTTTTTTATTACCTTGATAACAACAATAACAAGTTATTTTTAAACAGATCCCAGTATAGGCCTCTTCCAAATGGTTGAGGTATTGTTTCATGGTAAAATTGTGACATTTACAAAAACAAAAAACGTATATGTTGATGCAACAGTAATTGTTTTTGGGTGGGTAGATCTACTTTATATATACTCTCTATATACTATGGAGCAATTAAAAAGATGTACTATTTGGCATAGCACATCTCAACCAAGTGGTAGAGATAGCTCATTCAGGTTAAGTCCCAACACGTTTTTTTTAATAAGACCAAGTGACCCAGAATGGGGCATTAGTGGTTCAGTGATAGGTTTCTCGCCTGCCATGCGGAAGGCCCAGTTTCAATTCCCACCTAATGCCCAAACCCCAGTGACTGGATGCAGTGCTAGTCCCAAGCACAAATAAAATATGAGGGTGGGTCAGGAACAGCATCCGGCATAAAACCTGTGCCAAGTTGAGTGCGGAGCGGATGGTCCACTGTGGCAACCCCTCAACGGGAGCAGAATGTGCTTATAGAGTTTTGCAGAATGTTAAAGGTTTAAAAAATTGGGCTACATTTTCAGGAAGAAGTAGTTTCTTACACAGAAGAGTTGAACCTGTTATAGCTGCAGGGGGCGGGGCCAACATCATATTAAACCTTATGGATTAAGAATTGCATGTTACCCAAGTTCATACAGTATGCATGTGAAGGCAGGCGAGCGAATACTTTTGGCAATGTAGTGTAAAATAAAATCGATTTAAGGATTTATGGATTTCAGCTTCTGCCCCTATGCTTTCATTAAAGAAGTGTTTTGGGGAACTGGACTTCTCGTTATTTTGGTCAGAAACGTGATTATCATCAATCGCGCACTTTTCCATGTCAGTCAGTTTTTGATACAGTGTCATGTTCCTGTACTTCTTATATTATTTTAATAACATTCAGGGGAAATGAAGGTATGGACACTTATTAATATTGATACGGTACAATAGATGGTAAATTATTTAAAAATGCCTTAGCAACTGAACTGTTTACATCGCTCAATGACTAATGATGAACATATAGATTCACCCCCCAAACCTACAATTTTGGCTCGGTCACTACAGATGTGATGAATAGATATTAGGTTGTGAGGACAAATGTGGGAGTGAATAAACCTCATCCATAACTAGCATGGCCTAGTTGGGAAGTTATGCACATTTTATCAATAATTAAAATATTTCAGCAAACATCTTAACGAGATAATTTGTGTCGTTATTTGCTGTTACGTTATTGCTCAGTAGGTTTCTTTAAATACAAAATGATACATTTAACAGATAAACATTGAAGTTCAAATCACAATATGCATTAAAATAATGCCAATGTGACATTTATTGTATTGTAACACAATACAAGTGAGCATCATATAACTGCTGAATCATTGGCAAATGCCTCAGTCCCTTCAGGTTTTAACTCCTGACAGTAAATGCAAGACCACTTTGTGAGACCAGCAACAAGAAGAGGCATTTACAGAATACATTTTATAATTAGATAGAAATGCTTTTATTTGTATACTGGACTAGAACTACTGTTCTTATTGTTTTGTTTTGTTTTCCTGTAACAGGTCCCAAATTATAAAATCCATATTTCATGTCCATGCAAAATGTACAATGTACACAGTACAGTGCAGAAAAAGAGCAGTGCTGATGAACCTGAGTGGATTTTGGAGTCCACGCAGGACAGTTGTCGACAGTGAACCGATTACTATATTGTGTCAGTAAAACAAACCCCCGCAAAAAAAGTATCTGGAGCTTTGAGATGTCAATTACACTGGCTGTTCTATACAAGACGAGTATACCTCACGTGTCCAAGGTGCTTAGAGCCTGAAAATGACACCTACTGTACAAACTACAGGACTGTGCATGGAATTGATAAAAAGAGCCAGGAGAATATCTTTACGGTTTGTTTTTTCCCCCTGCCATGAACAAAAAGGATTTATGAAGGTGAAGTATGAGAATAAAATGTATAAACCGCATAAAATAATAGCGAAGAAGTATACACTGGAGTCAGCATCAATGACGGGCCTGCTCTGTAATACCAGGAGGTTCTTATTTTCTTAACAAATAGACATGTGAAAGCAGACTACTTTTGCAGAGTAAAAGTTCTCCTTCTTTCAGTTCAGGTTTCTTCAACTGGCCTTTAGTGCACTTCAGTAGTGCCGTCTCTCTCACACATACACGCACACCCCATATATACAGTTTCATATTTATATATACACATACAGAGAGAGAGAGTTCACATTAGCATTTCTCCTTCGTAACCTTCGTGGGTTTTCTGAATTCTGAGCTGCCATGCAAAGACAAACATGAGGTCTCTTCCTTGAGGACTGTATAAGAGTCTGAATGGCAGTAGTTGGTAAGTATCAAACAGCTTTTAAAAAAATGACTTGTGCTCTTGGATTGAGTGGCAGGGAATCCCCCAACAGGTCTTACGACTAATTAACTACCTTCATTCGGAAACAAACAAACAAAAAATCATCGCACATGCACATTCAAATTATTTACATGACGCAATGTCAGTTTATAAAAAGAGAAAACAAAAAAATCCAGTATTAATACAAACAGAATGCTTGTTTCTATATTAACAAATGAAACGTCTCAAGTATCTTGACCGCTAACAGATGATGGATGTCATGACCGATCCCGATCGCAGAAAAACCCACGGAAAAACTCTCGTCCCTGTACACGCCAGGCTTTTTTTTTTCCTTTTCTATTTACAGCCTGTTGAGCCAGTGGAGTCATAAAAGTACAGCTCAATCTAGGTTCCTAGCACAAGTCTCTTCCACATTTGTCTCAATAAAGTGCATTTGATCCGAAAACAGAAAAACAAATACAAATCTCAGGCCGCCGTAATAAAGACGGTCGAGTGAATGTGCGCACGTGTGTGTTTGTGTGTGTTACAGTCCAATGTAAGTCTGACTCAAGGAGAGCATCAAAACATGACAACATGACATGACTCTAGTATCCTCCTAAAACCAATAAATAATTTCGACACTATTAACACATAATACAGTATTTAGTTTTTTTTTTAAAAGAGATGTTTAAAAAAAAAAAAAAACACCACCAGTCCTCAGTGTAAAAAAAGGAAAACTCTAAAAGATGCGTTCTGAGGCGAAACAAGAGACAGCTTGCTTAGTCCAGTGCCTCATTACTTGAGTCTGTATTGAATTTGTACTGTTGTTGTTGTTGCATTTCATCTTTGGTAGTGACTTGGTGCAAGAGGTTCTTTATGAAAAAAAAAAAAAATACTTGTTCAGTTGGGTTTGGTGATTTCATGAGAAATTATATTCATTATATTAAAAAGGAAAAGTGCTCTGGCTGCTACGAAGTTGGAGAGAGAGAGAGAGAGAGAGAGAGAGAGAGAGAGAGAGGACCCTCTGGTACGAGTGACTTGGAAGGACGATGGTCCCTGTGGTGTGAGTGTGTGAGTTGTGTGTGAGGGTTCTATTCATACAACGTGACAGTGCAGTAGCACAATGCCGAGATCCTCCGGTCCACACTCGCCTTATCTGTTAAACACAAACACACACAGGAAAGACATGTTATGAGCGTGAGGAAGTGCGTACTGTACGTGTAGGACAGATTTATTTCATTTATTTTTAAATCTACAGATCCCGTTTCCTGATTTAAAGCGTGCCTTGTATGCCGTTTTTACTCACACTTAGCCACGTTCTCTATGTCCGCCGGATCCTGCAGGATCTTAGAGAGACCCTCCAACAGCATGGCGGCTTTGTTATAGCGGTACGCGATGTCCTCGGTCTGCTGGAACATCTCGTCCAGCGCTGCCGACTGCACCTGTCCCAAAAACACAACCCAATGTGTCTGTGCTTTTCCATAGACAGTATGTGGACAAGTGCGCGATCAGTCTGTCTGTCTCACTCACCATCTCCACAGCATGGTTGTAGATGAGCTTCTCGGCGGTCACGCTGTTGATCTCGTCCACAAAGCGCTGCTTGTCGGAGAAGAAGTGGTTGAGTTTGTCCGTGAGCTGGCGACACAGAGAGATGCAGCTCTTGTAGCGCTCGTTCAGGCTTTTAACCACTGCGGGACACAGGGTCAGAAATTACGCAAACATTCTGTAAACAGTTGCAACTTTTTCCTGTTAAAAGACATTTGTAATTATTTCCGTCAAACACTACTTTGGAACAGGGCAGAGATTCCTAAGCAACAAAGCCACAGAGTGCCGTCAGGTTGGAATGGTGCACTGACCGGGGCATTGTGTTTCCCATAGAGGGCCAAAGCCTGACAAATGAGAAGTAAAACTATTAGGAAAGAAGCTTTCTGAACAGCGGCATGTCTCCAAAAACACTGTTCTCCATAATCCAGTCCACTGCCAGTTCTCATTAGACATTACCAACGAGTCATGATGAGGACTAACATGTGTCCTCCGGGACATAACAAGCCAGCCAACTTAAAACCCATTTATTCAGAAGCACTTATCCTACATGACGTTTAAGGCTGCACTTAAATGAAATGTAGATTTGATTTATTATTTGAATCGTCATTTGTTTTTTAAATGTTATGATCTTGTTTCATCTAATATTGTTTAATATCACTTAGTGTATTATTCGACGTTTTAATTATCAATCTTGTCTTACTTTATCTTTTAATTTATCCTTGGTTTGAACAGGAAGGCGACCTTGTGTGACCAGAAAGGAAAATAAAATGCATTATTATTTATTCATTCATTCATTCATTTTCTGTACCGCTTTATCCTTATATACAGGGTCGTGGGGGGCCTGGAGCCTATCCCACCTTAGGGCACAAGGCGGGGTACACCCTGGACAGGGTGCCAATCCATCGCAGGGCACACACACATACACACACACTCATTTACACACTACGGGCAATTTAGAATGTCAATTAGCCTAACCTGCATATCTTTGGACTGTGGGAGGAAACCGGAGTACACGGAGGAAACCACCAAACACGGGGAGAACATGCAAACTCCATGCACACAGAGACGGGAATCGAGCCTGCCCCGGGAATCGAACCCAGACCCTGGCAGTGCAAGGTGACAGTGCTAATTATTATTTATAATTATTGTTAATTTTCCGGTGTTTCTTAAAAGTGCACAGTGCATCCTTTATATTCTTTGTACATCAGTTGGCATGTCGATGCTTCACACCACTCTCACGGCAGCAGAATAAGCAGGTACAGGAGTGGACAGATTTTTATACATAGGGGTGGGCAAACACACTTCGGTGAAGTGTGGGGAAACACTGTTAATAAGATGTTTTATTTAGGTTATAATTATTTTATTTGATCCACACAGTAATCCTGTCCTTCTGGAAGCATTTGATCTACCAAGGAATGAAAAAAAAACCTTCTTACACACACACACACACACACACACACACACACACACACACACACACACACACACACACACAGACGGCATCTCACCTTGTTTGACAGCGCTAGAAGGGTTCAGCTTGGCAGACTTGATCTGAGCTTTAGCCAAGTGAAGAGACGACGCGAGCAGCTGAGCAGCCTTCATGTACAACACCAGCTGTTCCACTTGCCTACAGGGGGCGATATGACGGAGTATAAATGAGGGCCTGAATATGTGTGATGTGCAGATTTTACATTTAAATCTGCTTCAGACCTTCTGTTAACACACTGCACACACATTCACACTGTATTTTATTAGGACAAATTTATTACCATTTGACGAAATTACACTAGAAAAGATTTTTTTTTTGGTAATTTAAATGAGATCATCTAAATGAAAAAGAAAAAGAAAAACTTTGACTCTAAATCTGTTGATTCAGCCAAGTAAAATTCAGCATTGATTTTTCTGAAATAAAAGATCAAGGTGTTATGCGTGTGTGTGTGTGTGTGTGTGTGTGTTAGTGTGTGAATCTCACCCCCACTCTTTGCTGAGCTGGCTGATCTGGTCCACCACTACACTCTCCTGAGGCGGGTAAAGCGAAGCTGCGGAAATGCCAATGTCCGTTCCTCCTGCTCTCACAGCAGCCATCTCCAACACACAGTCCGTAAAGGACAGCATCATCCGCAGGTGCATTAGTGTGTCCGTGTGCTCTCTCTGCCAAAACACACACACACACACCCGTCAGTGTACCTGTAGGCTCTTGCTCTGTATTTACTATTCACTCTAACCTTTGTTTCAATAAATACATTCAATAAAACTATAAAACAGTCTAATTATTTAATTATTTAACACTTAACTCTCTTTAAGAATCTCCAGTCCCGCTTCACTACAGCGTCTAAAATTACAGTCCACAAGATTGTAACGGTTATACTAAAAAACAAACAAAAAAAAAAAAGCCTTTTACCTCCATCAGCGTCTCTTCTGGGAGTTCAGGAGCCTCAAAAGTGATGAAGCCGTCAAGGCTGGGCGGAGAGGTGCCGTAGGGGACGTAGCGTAGGCTGCTTGGGGCCGCTTCCGCCCCGGGGGGAGAACTCCCCATGGCCATAGCAGGAGGAGAACCTGTGCATGCCTTTCCGCTGGTGGAGTACAGCGAGCCTGCTGAACTGTTCGACCCCACTGCAGAGAAACAGAGACACACCCATACATCAATGATTACACCTACATGAACAGTACGTCTAACTGAACGGGCCGGTGCCTTCACCGTGATTATAGCACAGACCCAGCTGTCCTAACTCACTCCTAAAGGTAGTCCCCGACTTACAAACAAATTCCGTTCCTGGAACACGTTCATAAATCTGATTTGTTCTTAAGTCCGATAAAGTGAGGCTTATACGCCTTTGATACAAATATGCAATGTAAAGTATACCAATCCACTTGACTAAATCTCTGTCCCCTTTTCCCCACACTGGTATCATGGGGCCAAAAATCATAAGTACTTAAAGTACACAAGTACTTAAATTTACTTGAATGGCACACAAGTACGACCCAAATAACCTCTTGGATACGTTAAAGATAACATAATAGCTTATTTTCTTAAATCCGATCATACACACATATGATGTCCAGTACCAATCCCATGCACTACTGCAATTTATGAAGCTTAAGCTGGTGCTGGTGGCATGGTTGGCGGTATCGAGATGAAGCTCTCACCTGAAATGGTTCGAGGGCGTGTGCTCACATGGCTGCAAGTGGGAGGGGTGCTGCTTTTGGGGGGCGAGCCGACTGTAAAAACTACAGTACGTGGACTCGCACCGCCCACTGCCAAACCACATGACCCTGCAGGGGCTAAGGGTGCCACACACACACACAAACACGCACATACACACAAAAAAAAACAGAACACAACACCGGGATCACTCACAAACTCAGACCAAGACCCAGGACAGCATTACACACACCAAGAAGCCAACCAAAGAGATCCATGCAGATAAACAAGCTGTGCAGGAGAAGCTTTTAGATGAGCAAACATACTGAATGAGATTTAGGAACAAAAGAAAAAATGCAAACCTATATTAAAACAGGAGAGATTCTATGTCATGCCTTATGCTCTTGGCCATTTAACGACAACAACCACTGATATCTATTATAATATTGGACTAACTCTTTAAACAGGTGCACCAGTGGTTTTCCTGTCAACATGATTTGAATTTCTTGATACGCTCAACACACATGGGTGATTCATTAAAAAAATTTATACATTTTAAAAAAAAGGGGTGGCACATCATGTGTATCCTGATAAAGCAGATGATGGTTTTCTACTGTATACATTTCCAAAACTAAAAACATAGATTTTAAAATGTAAACTAATACTAATACGTTTTGTACCCTTCGGCTGAAACCTGAAATTGCAACCCTTGACTCTTCTCCTTAAGGACAGATTTTCATTTTTGGTTTGTAATATGAGCGAACCTACATTAATAAGCTATATGCATAAAATTTATTTATTTTTTTTAAAGCACTCCGGCACATTATTTGTTATGCAATCAATCATTTGTTGAAAAACGCAATCAAATCTTAAATGCAGCTACTTAATACCTTTCCTGATTCGCAAACCTTCTACTATATTTTGCATTTTGAGTTCATCACATGGACTCTGAGTCTGAACTTTATCAGTGTAGGCAGAGCTTTATGGCACTAAGGGGTTACCTGTGTCCATAGGTCTCTCCGTGTTGAGACTGTCTGTACTGCCCTGGTATGTCTGTCCTCCCAGAGTGATTCTTACAGGCTGCTCTGACAAACGCCCGGTACTCACAGACCTGCGTTGGAAAAGAATGACTTAAGATCATGAATGCAGCACACGGGAATAAAAGTTCTACTTTTATTTTACAGCAAAGGGAAACCTGCTGTGTCAAGCTGCAGCGATGCTGATGTACAGTAGAACAGGATTAATCTTGGAATCTTTGGTACCTGATTTCGATCCTGAACCGTTTAATGGGGTACTAAAAATTATTGAAAACGTCTGACTGTCTGATCCTGTTAGCGAGAGAGAGTGTCAAAGCTGCCTACTTCACTGAAATCATCAGTTCAATCTTATTTGATCACCGCTGGTCAAAAATGTGCCAGATGTGGCTTTTCTACCTCAGCCTCCAACTTCCTACGGACGGTATATAAATGTCTGATAAGCAAATTCTGTAATCATATAGTGGTGCCACGTTGGCTTATCTCAGTATTATAAGTTTTTTTTTTATTTATGTATAAGAGAATGAAATAAAAGAAGAATCAGCTTTCTTTGTACCTGCCAAATGTAGTTTTCGGGCTCTCGGATGCCGAATGTCGCCCGCTGGGGTACGGTGACCAGTGGTGGGGACAGATCTCCCGAGCATCGGTGGACATCTTACTGGAATTCGAGCTGTCCACTATGCCCTGTTGAGAGGCGAGGGCCATGAGGTTGCACGAGGCCTGGGTTTTAGGGATTTTAAAAGGAGCAGTGGTCTGTAAAACAGGAACATGCTGAGTCTACTACAATGTAAAAAAAAAACTACTCTATATGTTAAGCTTTCATCAAGACTACCTTGGTTGGTGAGCCAATGATCGTGGGCAGGGGGGACTTTTGTAGCCAATCAGAGGTGCGTGGGGAGGAGCCAAGGTGCTTGGTAGGGGAGGTCCCCAGGTTACCGGGGCGTCCCAGCTGAGGTGAGTGGGTCGGGGGATAGGCTGAGCAGGTAGGCTGCACTGGATCCGACAGCTGCTTGTAGAGTTTCTGCTTGTTTTGGTAGACGTCGGTCAGGGTGGGCGCGCTCTGGAGTCGGGTGCCCAGCAATTGAGATGAGGGCAAAGGAGAACCTGTGTTACAAAAAAAAATAATGATAATAAGAATAATAACAAAAATCAGGCATCTACTGTATTTAGCAGTAAAATTAATCTCAGTTATCAGCTTCACTGGGTCTAAGGTAAAGCTAGTTAAGATGAGAGTACATGTGCAGGAACCAGCTATGCAACTGCATATGTTCTGGACAAGCCCAAGGTTATATCATTTTTGGAGATTTATTTTTGAAACTTTGTCAAAAATATGCCAATAGCATTCTAAACACTTTTTGGTGTTGACCCAAGTGGTGTTCGCCTACATGACGCACAGGCCAATATGATAGCCTTTAGCTCACTTCTCGCTAGGAGAATGATCCTGTTTAAGTGGAAGTAGCCTTCGCCACCAGTGGGTGCTAAATTAGGATTCGCTATTTCATAAAGGGATCCACTCAGGAATTTTATTATGTATGGGAACCAATTTATGAGCCACTTTGAAAATATAGATAATTTTTTTTATTATTCTTTTGTTTGATGTGTAATTTATTTATTTCCCCCTCTAATTCTATTTCTACTGACTGGCTGTTGTTTTCTTGTGGGGTGGAGGGAAGAGAATAGGTGATAAAATCCATATAATACATAGGTGTACCTATATGTATATGTATGCATTTCGTTTAAAAAAAACTTTTAATTAAAAAAATATATATATATATACGTATATATCTGAAAGTTATATAAGTACCTATTCATATTTAAGCCCATTTTTGTACCAGTTACCAGACACATTGCCCGTTATGGCCATTAGATGGCACTACATACGTCCATACGAGATCTTTACGCTTCAGGGGACTGCCAATGACACTGCAGCAGAAGAGGCAACCAAGTTCATTTTTAACTTGACTTCAAACTGTGAACTGTATTCCAGCACCCACAGTTCATAAATAATGCTACAAACACACACCGCTTATCACACGGAGAACAGGTCGAACCGATTTAAACCAGAAATATACTTTTCCTGGGTGAGTTTCAGTCTTAGTAAACATACTTCATGGCCAAAAGTTTATGGACTGTCTGAGAACGTTTGCTATGGCAATAAGTCAAAACCTGTTATCTCTAACTTTGGCTGCACCTCAATATTGTAATCATTAAAAAAAAAAAAAAAAGAGGCTGATTTCAATAAAGATCATTCGACAGCAAGCTTGGGAGCAACCAGTCCCTCTCGGCCACACGGCATGTGGTCCACTTACCACCAGATGAGCTGCGACTGCGCGCCTCATGGTTGTGGGGATGTCCACAGCAGCACTGGCCCAGCTGTTCAGGAATAGTAGCCACTGAACAAAACACACAGACAGACATGTCAGGGCATGATGCAATCTAAAAGCATACTACCTCCTTCTATGAGAAGTGACAGCTCCCTGGTGACCTCGACAAAACACTCAGAGATGATATGATAGAGAGAGAGAGAGAGAGAGAGAGAGAAAAGAGAGTGACAGGAAAAGAGCTTGACAGAGACAGGATATTCTTACCCAGTGGTGAAGGCGAGTAGGGACGAGAACTGCCAGTGGAGAGTCTTCGACCCACAGTCTGGGCAGCATCAGCAGGGCTGGGGGAGCCGGAGGCAGCTTTTGGAAATCCCATAGGGCTGGTGTTGGAGCGCCGCACTGTACCGGACCTGCAGCATGATTACAAGATTACAATAGAAATAAGGAGACTTAGGACACGAGGCGGGGTTCACCATGGACAGGGTGCCAATCAATCATACGACACACACTACGGGCAATTCGGGAACACCAATTATGCTAATCTGCAAGTCTTTGGACTGTGTGAGGAAACCAGATTACTTGGAGGAAACCCACCAAGCACGGGGAGAACATGCAAACTCCATGCACACAGAGACGGGAATCAAACCTGGCTGGGAAATCGAACTCAGACCCTGGAGGTGCAAGGCGACAGTGCTAACCACTACACCACCGTGCCGCCACATTTCATACACCGTTTATGAAATTTTTTATTTTTTTTTATTTTATAATTTTCTTTTGATTCTATACAACTAAAATAAAATGTAATCATAGTACGTCCTTTCAAAGTTCCTTCCTATTCCACTCTCAGGGAGTTGATCTACACACATTTCCCAATTTGTTTTTTCAAATCTGTAAAAACTGCTCTGCGACAATAACCTTTGTTAAAAGTGCTTTCTAAAGAAGTCTGAATTGAATTGAATTAAACAGATTGGTGGGGATGCTGGTACACTGCACATGTTGATCACCATCACATAAATAAAAATGGTGCTCCATATTTAGATAGAAAAAAAATGTTCAGTCATTTTTCGAGCACAATTCTATCAATGTGTCATGTTCACCGTTACAATCCAAAACGCACAAGCTATTTATAGTTGCCTTGCTTAACTATACGTTCATGAAATCACACTGTAACTGGCAGGCATTAACAAAAAAAAAAATCACACAGAATTCTGAGATTCCTCAACCACATATTCCTTTGCCTTCTCAAACTCAAAAATGAAAAGCACAATACACTAGGAACTGAACTGGGAGTTCCAGCTCATTCAAAAAAAAAAAAAAAAAAAAAAAAGCAACGCAATCCTTGTGTCATCTGTTCTGCTGAAACCTGTTGGTAATTCTGTCCTGATATCCCAGTAACACTGGAAAACAAACATGACTCATGAAACCCTACTGCACAAACTTGTATGCGGTTCTCTTCACCGCAGTCGCTAACGGCGGGGTCTAACCACGAGTGTAAATCCATGCTCACGTGAGTTTAGGGTGGTGCGTTTTATTTTAATCCTTGTCTCGAGACACAGCCAGGAGGAGAAGGGAAGTGGGACAGCAGCTGGTAGTGAAGCAGAGTGAGGGGCTGTCGGGGAGGTGATGGAGGTGGAGCAGGATTAATCTCCAAGCTCCCTCTGGCCACCTGCCTAAACCGCATGCTGAGACAATCGTCCTGCAAACAAAAGGATGTGTCTCTCTTTCTCTTCCTCTTTTAACCACTATTGACGATTATATCCCATCCCCACCGTTTCACCACCACGACCACCCAGCCGTTGAACTTTCAATATAATGTAACTTCCATACGCACACATTTGCCAGTGCAACATTAAGATGATGAACCCTGGATACTAAGCTAAAAGACAAAAAGTATACAATAGTCATAGCTGAGAATCTGTCAGGACGCAGCACACACTCACAGGTAGTGTTTAAAATAAAAACGCTCCCTAGTGCAGAGTGTCTCACCTGGGAGAGCCGTAGAGGGTGGCGCTCGGGCTGCTGGAAAGGTTCTGCTTGAACCGCTGGTAGTTGCGCACCTGAGTGGGCACAGGGATCGGGGTGGTCTCTGTTCTCGGGGAAACCACAGGATTCTGACCCGATGGAGGCTGCCTGGATAAAAAAGAATGAAATCCAGCGACCTAGTCAGAACGTGTCAGCACGAATTCGATCATTCGGGTGACAAGTGTTGGATTAAAAATAATTAAAAAACAACAGAAATAAGAGAGTGCTGACAGTGAGCCTGTTTTCGTACGGTATGAGAAAAAATAACTTTTCCTGTTTAAAGGGCTGGGCCAAGCAACAGAGGGGAAGAGAAACCATGTAAACACATGCACCTCCAGCCTATCAGAAAGAAAGGAGGAGCTAAAGCATCTAGCCATGTGCAAATGAGGGCTGAGCGTTCAAGCCATCGGTTCATGCCAGGACCTCCCACTTCCACCAGTCACACTGAGAGGGAAAGAAAAAAAAAGAGAAAAAAAAGGAAAGAAAAAAAAGCTTATTTGCATTCTTTTGTTCTCTATAGGCTACACGGTGTCCTTGGCCAAAAGTCATGTGCGGGTCACATCAAGACACGATGCATTATGAAAAGATTATAGTTAGAGGAACAAAATATCGAAAAGATCAAATGGGTTTTGGAGATCTGGAGAGGGTCATGAAGGGAGGAATAACGGCAAAGGGTGCACGTGAGCCGCAAACGGTCAGGCAGCTACACTACAATCTCTTTGATTCAAAGCAGGTTCGGCATAGCACGGTACAAAGTGGAAAAAAAAATTATTAAAAAAAATCAGATCAGGAAAATGTAGTTTGCACAAACAAATTATTTCACAAAGGATACTGGAAATGTACAATGTAAAAACAATAACATATGTAAAAGAATTCTTTAATAAACACTCAATGTGTGTTTTATTATCGTGTTTACTCAGCATATTTCTTTTGTACCAACAGCTAATTTATGTACCTGCCTGGAGGCGACACTGGTCTGAACTCCCGGAGAGCCACACTCTCCTGGAATCAACACAAGAAAAGCGAACATATGGTGCTGCAGTGTGCTGTTTAGTTGTTGTTTTTTTCATGGGAACGTGGTACAGTATTGAGCTGCAGCTCGCGACTCTTGGAAAAGTCAGCAGCTTTCCTGGAGGAGCTGGCACTCGTCCAAAGGATTGCATGAGACAGAAACTGTGCGTGGCCTCTGCTGCTCAGCCAGCTCACCCACATATACACAAAGAGTGTTTCACTCGGAGGACAGGGGAGGGGGATATGCAGCAAAACATGTGTATGTGTGTGTACATGTGCGTGTTAAAGAACAACAACATGGTTTAAAAGGGTTTGATTTGAGACAGAGGAGGAAGTAGCGCTCAGCAGACGCAACGACTATCAGAAGTACGATCTCTCTCTCTCTCTCTCTCTCTGACCTACAGTATAGACAAGTTTACCACAAATCTGTGTTTATAAAGAACATTTAAAGATGGGGCAAAAGACGTTCTCCTTAATTCAACCCAGTACTTGAAACTCTCTCAGAATTAGCATGAGGCTTAAAAAAAAAAAAAAAAAAAAAAAAAAGCACTGAGTAGCCCCTACTTTACATGTAATGTAATGGTCTTATTTTCCCTTGTTTAAATGAGATAATTTGATAATATTTTTTGTTTGTTTGTTTTTAGTTCCACGGCAAGTCAACTTATTATTGAATACCGGCTATCACCATGTCTGGGAGACTCGTGCGCAGTCACAGAGAACAATGCTTACACGCTCTGATTAGATGTTTAAATAAAAATTAAAAATTAAACAATTTTAATGTTTTTTACCTAAGGTGAGGACACGGAAACTTGAGGTGAAGTTGCATGGTAAAAAAAAAAAAATAAATAAAAGAGCATTTGGACTAAACAGCCGTTTCGAGGAATCATTTTTCACAGATAAACTGGACACCACATTGTGTGCTGTAATCACGGTAAAGGGGATTAAATAAAAGTTTAGATTGTGACTCTTTTTGGCCAGGCAGTGTATAAGTGAACAATTGAAGCAGATAATATTGTTTAAAACAAGTCATTTCTCCATAATTATCCATCTTTCTTTGGAATTCTGTTTTGAATGCCACAGAAATTTTGTTTTGTTTTTAAATTTTTTCATGTTAGACCTGGTAAAGAGGTTTGTGTCTGGTGTTGTCGCATCACTAAGTTGTCCCTCTTTGGGACAAACTGGCCAAACAAGCAGCTTCAATAACTGCTGACTAAACCTTTAAATTTTAAATGTAAATAACAAACAAACAAAAAAAAAGCTCAGGTAAAGGCCGGGCCAAAACGTCACACACTATAAACTTTCATTGTATCACCTTTAGCTTTGATTACAACATCCAATGTGTTGTCCAGTTCATGTGTGAAGACCCAGCTCCTAGACCCACAAAACAGCTGTTTAGTCCCAGTCCTGTGAGTTCTCACTACATTGTGTGTGTTTGTATGGAAATGCTCTTACTTTCACTATTAAACATAGCTCTGCTACTTCACCATTTCAGGGTTTTGATGTGTTGAAGGGTTCTTAACTCCGTCCCAGTCATTTCAAATCTCCTTAGTTGTTTTACTTTACACAGTAATTTGACCCTTATGAAATGGTGACCTTTTTCGCACAGGCACTGTATAATTGAACCACAATTCTAGTACTGATATTATTTAACTTTTTTTTTTTGGAGTGATAATGGTTTCAGCACTGTGTAGGTGGGATTTTGCTGTGAGCATGTAAAAATGTGCAAGAGAGAGAAAATATAATGGTAATCGATCTGTATGGCACGGTCTGTTATCAGAAAAAGAAAAAGGCTTTTGCTTGGTGGTATATCACTACAGCGCAGGTTTTTTTATTTTATTTTATTTTTTTAATCGCCATCTTTCTGTTCTCACAGCCCCACAGCTCCCGTCAGTGGATCTTACTGGGCTATAATTAGGGCAGTGAAATAACTGTCATTTATGACTAAATGCATCTCATTCTGCTAACATTCACAAAACAGCAGGTCGTCACCACTAACGCTCTCTTTTACAGACTTGTGATTCACACCCTGGCCGAGCTACGTCAGCTCGCTTCAGTGCAGGAATAGCAGAGGCATCACGCTAGGTCATGTTCCCATAATGGAATCGGCTGTCTCTTTCACCTTCATTACCAAGTAACTCAGGACGTGTAGAGGACAGAATAGATCTGCGCAGAGAAGACATGCAAATCCACAGCTTCTTGGTAGGACTAAATGAAATGTCACAAACACGAGACAAAGCGTAACCACTTTCAACTGATGAGCTGTGTTTATATGTACAAAACCTTACATTTATCTGAATTTCATACTAATAAGTGATTCAAAAATTAAATAATAATAAAAAAAAATTTTTTTAAGTATAACGTCATCAGTTGAACTTTGGAAGTTTTTTTTACATGTTCCCGGGAAGTGCGCGGAATGAAGATGTGAGATTGCGTTTATTAGGTAGATTTCAACTGCACACTCATAAGCGCGTTTTAAAAATGTCCAGTGTCATCTGTTGATCTGTTGATTTTTTTCCATTTAAATTTCGAAGTAGCATATCGCTTCCATGGGTCGATTACGATGAAACAAAGCCTGTATTTTCAAATGTATGGGCATGCCACCTTTACAGTTTTATTATATGTATACTGTATGACTTGCACAAATTTAAGCTATTTGTATAACTTAATTAGTGTGTGTGTGGGTGTGTGTGTGATTTGATGACAATGAAGTCACTCTCACCCTCCACACAGCAGAAACTCACTAGACGATCTCCGCCCGGTGGCTCCCATGGGCAGGTCATCTAAGAACAGTGCCAAAACAAATGAGCAAGTACTGGTAGACACAAAAAGCTGACCATATTTATCAAAGTGTGTCTACTGAAGTACAGTTAAACCTTGGATTGCGAGCATAATTCGTTCCAGAAGCTTCCTTGTATATTAAAGTGAATTTCCCCCAAAATAAATAATGGAAACTCGGATCATTCGTTCCACAACCCGAAAATATTCACATAAAAATAATTAATACAAAATATAAAGTAAAAATAAAACAAAATAACCTGCACTTTACCTTTGAAAAGAATCGTAGCTGAAGTGATTAAGACCAGAGAGAGGAGGAGGCTTTCACACGCACACACACACACACACACACACACACACACACACACACGTTTGCCAACAACGACCCTCACTCACACAATCACACACAAGTAAAAACACACGCACACACACGCACATGCACACACGCACACAAACGCACACAAACAAAAACGCACACACGCACGCACACAAAGCACAAACAAAAACACACACACGCACAAACAAAAACACACACACACGCACAAACAAAAACACACACACACAAACAAAAACACACACACACAAACAAAAACACACACACACAAACACAAACAAACGAACACAACAAAATAAAAATGCTTTATGCGTGCACACACACACACACACAGTAACCAGTGCACGCACACATGGATGTTGACTATGTGAGTGACGCACGCTCACTCAGACCGAGCATGGGAGATGATTACCCTCAATCCTGCTTGTATTTCAAGACCTTGCTCGTTTACCGAATTACAATTTATTTCAAATTTTTGCTCGTCTTCCGAAACACTCGGAGACCCGAGGTACTCGCATCACAATCCGAGGTTTTACTGTACTGTAGGTCCAAACTCACAGGACTGTTCTCCAGAGAGGTGCGGCACCAGCACAAAATCGTCTGTATCGCAGGAGGAGTTCTTGCTGCTGGTGCTGCCACCAGACTCTTTAGACAGCTGCAGGTAGTTGGGAGGGCCAAGTGGTGGAGAGGAGAGCACGTCTTCGGGCAGAGTCTGCATGTCCGGCAAAGACTGCAGGAGGCAGAAAAGGGGAAGGAAAACAATGGGTTGCCAGGAGTTTCAATCAGCAATAACACTGTTAATCCTCTCATGCAACCTAACAGCTGCAGTGGCGTGACAGTTTATATGGGATAAAGCGATGAACTCACCGGAGGCGAGACGTAACGGCAGGAGGGCGAGCTGCCGCAGGTGCTCTCCGACACCGAGCTGGGGCATGTGGGCACTGGTACAGGACAAGCTGAGAGAAAACAACGCAAACGCACTCACTTGTTTATCACGTCATCAACTCTCAGGCTCTAAAAAAAATTATAAAAAATACGACCATATGATGGTTATTCTCACATTTTTTTATGTTTGACATTTGTTCCAGGAAGGGATGGCTGAAGAATGTGTCTGCAAGAAAGAAAGAAAAAAGCAGAGTGCATTAAAAAAAATTAAACATTACCTTTTAAACAAGAACTACACAGAACTACCTGGATCAATTCCCCTACCCTGTAGGGACCAGAATCACAATATAGCATGGCATGGATATACAGTAAAGGAAACGGGGACTGGAGGTAAATAGTTTTCTATAGTTCTCTATTGTATCAATGTGTTGTTAACCAGTAATGAATCTATGGAGAGCAATTTCACGCTTCAAGTATTTTTCTGTAGTTGCGACGAGATACATGATATCATTAAATGTGTGTACAAAATTCACACTGTAGATGTTTAAAATAAAAAAAGTTATGATGCATGGAAATGTTCCACTTTGCCAGTCACGTGGTTCATAAAACAAGCTTTAATAATTGCTTATGAGCTAAACACAAGTTTGAAAAAAATTAAATTAAATAAAATAAAATAAAAAACCCTGGGGATGTGTCTCGATCATTCTATGAAGCTTGCAGGAAATTAATGTCTTTTTGGAAATGCAAAAATCAGGTGTGATGCCTCTGGCAAAAACATGTTACTGGAGTTCCATTAAAAGGTAGAAATGAGCATAGGAATTATATAAAAATAATAAAGACAATAAGCGACACATTATAATCTCAGCCACGATATAGAAAAGCTGCACCGACCGAAATCCATTCGGTCCTTCTGATTCCTCTGTAGTAAACCCAGCAGCAGATCAGCAAGGGGAGGAGATGTTTCCCGTGGGATGCTGAAAGCAGGAAGGAAGAGAGCTTTGTCGTTATCATGTAAACAGAAGCTGTAGTCTATTGCAGTGTGACATCTGAGTGTTACGAGTTGCATCTCGTCCAGTAACAGCCCAGTGAGTAATGCTTCTTCTTACTTTGGCACCAGTGTCTTGTTTTTCTCATAGAACATCCTCAGGTCCTGTGGGCTGTTTGCCTGTGGGAAACAACAGAAAGCGGATACGGTTGCATAAAATGGCATGACACCATTACCACAATGAGCGTTAAAAAAAAAAAGCCAGGCACTGGCTTAAAATCATCTATTCCAGCACAATGAGAATGATCGAACCACTGTGGGAATAACGACTGAAAAAACAGTGCAGTGTTTCTGGTTAAACAGGAAATATAGAAGAAAAAAAAAACTCTGACCTGAAAAGGTGGCTTCCCCACGAGACACTGATAAATAACTGTCCCGATGCTCCACAGGTCGGCTTTGGCGTCATAATTCTGGGACATAATTACTTCTGGAGCCTGGAGGGGACAACAGCGGCATGGTCAAATCAACGGACCAAAACAAACAACATGTCGAAGTGTCAAGAAGCAACAAGGTGTGCGAAGACACCTGAGGGTGCTCACCATGTACATCGGCGAACCACACAGAGTGGCCGCCATCATGTTGCTCTGGAGATATCGTGCAAAGCCAAAATCAGCTGTGGAGCGCAGAACAACAACATGCATTTTAAACACAGAAACCTTTTACAAGAACAATCCAGCTATTGTTATATGTCCATAGTGTTGTAGGCATTATATCTGAGGCATATCCCGTTACCAATTTTAATGCGGATGCCACTGACGCTGGATTTCTTGCGGCCGGTGTAGGACAGGAGGATGTTCTGGGGTTTGAGGTCTCGGTGGATGATACCCTTGCTGTTAAGGACACGCATGGCCGCTGCTATCTGCTGGAGAAACACCCTCAGGGTGTCCTCCCGCAAAATACCCTTAGCTGGAACAACAGAAAGATAAAGCTGCTGAGATACACGCATTACATCATCATCATCCACATCCTTTCGCTCCGAGAGCTGATGAAACATGTGAGCGATACAACTACAGACACAGCATACCAACAAATGTACAGCACCTTACATTCTTCTAGTACAAACTTTCCTAAGGATTTTTATGATTTCATTATTGAGTAAAATGTTTCTGATTTTCAAAAAGCAGTATTCCACCACAATTCTAGAAGAAAAAAAAGAGACCACTTTTCAGACAAAAAAAAAAAAAAAAAAAAAAGAA
>JAOTQY010000050.1:11375211-11387966 GCA_026413445.1 Dolichallabes microphthalmus
ATTAAATTATGTTGGACGCAGCTGTAGTAAATAAGTTAAATGAACCTAATAACATTACTTTGACGGAACGTAAGAAAATTAAGCTGGACCAACAAAATTGCTTAATGCTGAACGAAAGCCATTACATCAGGTGGAAATTCTTTCCATAATTTAATTATGTTCATTCAACGAGTTATTTTTTTGAGTGAATGATCGTTTATGGAATGGTTACCAACACTAGTGCCACCCATAGTAATAATAGTAATACTACTACTACTACTACTACTACTAATAATAATAATAATAATAAACAAAGTAAAAAGACATAAAACAATGGACAAACGCAGCATTTGACAATACAGCATTGATCTCTATAGTATGGTAACCTGTGTGCTAATAATACACTATAAGAGAGATTATGATGATTTATTGAGGACTGTTTGTGCAACAGCTTTGCTTTGTGCCTTCCATATTTGTACATCTTTACTGAGTAACAGGTTTAAGCTTCATTACAGTAATTCTCTCTCTCTCACACAAACCAAAAAGACAGGTGTATTAGAATTAACATGGGGGTACACACTCTCTCAAGGGCTATTTGTTCAACCGTGAAGCCTGGCTGAATCATAAAGAAATCGCAAGCTCGTTTTTATCCTTCACATGTGACGACAACTGGCATTTGCTTTCACAATGACGGTTAGCTTCAGCACATGCAAAGCATCTACTAATTCTGTCCTTATTTAAAGATTAGCACTTTGAACAAATCAGAGACTTTGCATTTAATGCTTGCTCTGTAATCAATCACATGGACTGGATGCGAACCAAAATTAAAAATAAGGTGGAAATTCACTCTGATTTTCTTATGAAAATCGTAAGACGTATAGTATTGTTTTAAACAAAGAACGTATATAATATATACAGTATTATATATTTTATATAGCTACATTTTCAATAAGGAAGCATTTTTGAACATTTATGAAAGAAATTCTCGGGTACTTTCCACCACATTTACATACTGAAGTTGCATTTTACACTACCATGGTGACAAGGTGTGCATGCTTATTAAGTTTATTTTATTTTTATCTATTTTTATTTATAGTATTTGGTCTTTTTAATTTTTAGCAAAAGTGAAGGAACGACTTGCTGCTCAACCAATGTAGGTACAGTAATACGCTACAGTACATGCTGTATAATTATTTGATCACATTCAAATTTTGTAACTTTGCCTACCCAAATGTACGGTAATACAATTTTTATTATAGGTTTATTGTAAAGGAAAGCGTCAGAATATCAACTGAAAATCCAGAAAAAGCACATAATACAAAGGTTATAAATTGATTTGCATTTGAAAGAGGAATTTGAAACATGAAACACTTCTCGCTTGGCAACTCAACGTTTAAGCTCCCTCCATAAATTGTCTATAAGATTATGGTCTGGAGACTTGCTTGGTCAGTCCATGACCCTAATGTGCTTCTTCTTGAGTTACTCCTTTATTGCCTTGGCACAATGTTTTAGGTCATTGTCAAGCTGGAAGACCCATCCACAACCCATCTTGACAAGGTCCTTATCCACAATTTTTACAGTACATGGACTCGTCCATTAGCCCCTAAATGTCGGAAAAGTTGGCCTGTGCCTTTAGCAGAGAAACAGCCCCAAAGCATGTTTCCACCTCTGTGCTTGACTGTAGGGATGATGTTCTTAGAGTCATAGTCAACATAGTCCTAAAAAAAATTTGAGAGTCAAGTTGAGAAAGAGAGAGAGAGAGAGAGAGAGAGAGCAAAGAGCTGACCATAGTACTTTCTCCCAATCTTCCTCTGTTCATTAGCAAACTTCAGATGGGCTTGCATATGTGCCTTCTTGAGGACTTCAATCCATTGTGGCATATTGTGTTATCAGTGGGGTGTTTTGGTGACTGTAGTCCCAACTGCTTTGAGATCATCCTCCTGTGTAGTTCTGGACTAAACCCTCAATTTTCTCATAATTATTCTGAAGTGAAATCTTGCATGGAGCTCCAGACTGAGGACGACTGATGTTTTTTTTTTTTTTTTGTATTTCTTCTATTTGCGAATAATTGCTCCAACAGTTGTCTCCTTCTCAACAATCTGTCTTGTAGCCCATTCCAGTCTTGTGAAGGTCTACAATCTTGTCTCTGACACCCTTTGACAGCTCTTTGGTCCTGTCCATGGTGGTTTGAATGGAACAGGTGGCTTTTATACATAACGAGTTGTTGTTCAGAGGACCTTCTTAAATTAATCTGTGTACCACATAACCAGTCTGTGGGATTTAATAAAACGCATCAGGGCATGCAGATAAACAGGATAGTAGTAAGAAAATGAAAAAAAATAAAAAATTCTTTCTGGACCAAATCACTGGTGGTTTCCTCTAAACCCTATCACTGTCATTATTTTCCGATAAGTGCACATTGTTTTTTTGTTTTTTTTATTATCTCTTATCTGGAGCTTAATCGTAATCAATTTGATGTTCATTCTTTGTAAAGCACTCCTGCCTTGTCTTTGCTAAATGTAAGTGTTTAAGTTTCTGGTCCATTTAACTTGCAATGAGTGACTGAATCTGTGATTTTACATCAGTTTAAAAAATATACACCGGTGAGCCATAACAATAAAACCATTCACTTTAAAAACACTTAGCTTTTAGGCTTTTAGACCCCAGAATGATGGCAGCAGATCCCTTGAGTGCTGTGGGCTATGGGGTGGAGTCCCTGCGGATAGGACTTGTTTTTGAGATGGGGGGTATTTGGAGGCCGGGTCGGTGGGTGTTGTGGTGCCTTTTTGTTGAGCCCAGAGCTCTCGATCAATGATGTTCAGTTCACCAGGCGGTAGTATTAATGTTATGGCTGATCAGTGTATATTTATTTGTTGTTTTATTATTTCCATAATGCATTTATACATGTATTACTGTATTGCAGCACAAATGATTTACATTTACCTTCTTTTACTCAAAATGTTTCATGAGTGTTTTTTTTTGTTTGTTTTTGCTTGTTTGTTTTACAAAATAACAAAACCATTGGAAATTTTTACCATTGGACATTGTGTCAAATCGTCCAGCCAAGCCCTTTTCTCACATTTATGGCTTTTAAACTGCAATTCGATGAATATCTTCTGTGAATACCTGAGTCATGTGCACTTTATCATTCAGGCCCACTTTTCTTCCTGTCCAATATGCCACTTCTGTTCTATTTCACTAAAGCCCCCACAGTGCAACTGAACATCAGACCTGTCTTCCTACTGAGCCCAGATCAACACAATCAAACTGGAGAGACAGTGTGCTATTTCTGTTGAAGTGTGTGTTTACCTGAAAGGAATTCGTCAACGGATCTGCAGCGCCGAGGCTATCTCATGTTTTTTTTTTTTTTTTTAACACACAAGAATGGGTGGAATTTAAAGACCTATTGGATCCTGATGGGAAATGTTTGATCTGATGTAATCTTTTTTTTTCTTCTTCTTCATAGCAAATCAGGTTCATTAGAGGAAGAAAAGTGCAGAATCTGCGAGTCTCTGAATGTGCACTCTTCTGAAATGCTATTTGTTCCCTGAGGTTCCTATTCATTGAAAGTCTTAAATCTCCATGATGAGAGTTTACATGTTTTATATCGACCACATTTGTCTCTCTGAAAGTTATCGTCTGGATTTTGTTATATTATTTCAGCTATAAACTGAATCTTTCAAATCTTTTTTCCTTTTCTCCCCAGGCTATGTTATGTACTATAGTCCCCTGCTTGTCTCCTGTTATCAACCACTGTGAATAAAATGCAGCCAGCAGCTTCCTCGTTATGACCGAGCTGTACTCCGGGCATCAGTGTTGTCGTCAGTGAAACACTGAGTAGTTTTAATTAGAAAAGAATTTGCATTGTTTCTCACAGGAGTCGCCACACTGTTGATTTCCAAATTGCTTGTTAAGCAGTGTGACTCAGGATCTGCAGGGACTGTGGTTTCCAACACGCCAACACAACAAGCTGTGACAGAAAACAGAATAATAAAGTGAACAGCATTTTTAAACTTGCCTTTCTCACTTATTATACTATTTCGGGAAGTATTTTCTCACTTATAAAAAGGACAGCTGGAAAGAAATATTTGGCACAAATCTTAAAGATTTTCAATGCAGTAAAGGATAATTTTACATGAAGGGGTCAAAAAGCAGCTGGAGTACTCGTCTTGTGTTGTGTGCTCATTTACTGAAAAGCAGAGCAAGACTCCTGGAACTCTTCCTTTTTGCAAAAAAAAAAAGAAAGAACGAAAAAAGCCTCGGTTTCAGGGTCTGACAGTTTACAGTATGAAAATTCTGAAAGTTTTCATTTTTGTCCTCTAGAGACTAAATTTTCAAGTCAGTTTTTTGAAAGTGTAATCAACCATCACGAACAGCAGTATGCTCTCTAGACAGCAGGGATATACACTGCCTCCACTTCAAGTCTTCTTGTAAACACATTTATTTAATCATGATTCATGGTTTAATATCGGCATGAAAACACATTTAATTAAATCAAGACTCCACTCATTCACATGTCACAAAAAAACAAATCCAACATATGTTTATGGCCCTAGTATCCCATGTGTCTCCTTCCTACAGTATATGCAATGGTTCAACATGAACCACCAAATCATCTTCAATGTGCTTTGGCATTGATTTTAGAGAATTATGGAAACGTACTAGGCAAAAGCACCATTGTTCCAAGAAGATAACAATTTTATAATAAAGGCTTTGTAGAACATATTGCTCCAAAAACTTTCATTTTCCATTTGTTGGGTTACAATGTATATTGGTGAAGGTCAAAGCGTATGATTTACGTCATGCTCACTGAACAATTCACTGAGATATCATGCCTCATCTTCACTGGATAATTGTTTTAGGCTGGTCAGGTTTGGAGTGGATCTAGAATGCGGTATATCCTGGGATACCTAATAATTCCCACCCATCCCAATCCACCGTGGAAGAGGTGCCGTTCTATTGCAACACAATGCACACACGGCTACCATTCAAGTGGAAGGGTCGATTTATAGCGGCCAGTCCACCTACCAGGAGCTACAGTAGAACTTGGAGTAAACCCATGAAAGCATGGAGAAAATGTGCAACCCCGAACAGTAAGCTGCGCTCATGTTCAAACCAAACCACTATTCCTCAGTGGTTTCTCATACAACAACAGTTATTATAGCAGCTAATATAATCTCACATTGATTAAAGGGACAAGAGCTACTAAATAAAAACCTAGTCAAGTTCCCTGTCATTCGTCTCTTTTACAGTAAGCAACTGTGCAAACCAGCAGTTTTTAGAACAGAAAGAGAAACTTCCAGGAGAAGTCCATTGTTTTCTCTCTTCCCCTGATATCACTCCATCTTGTCCATATGGCCACACGATGTGGGACACTGTGACTTCCTCCCATTCTCCCAGGACTCCCATCTGTTCCCACAAAGTACACTACAGTCTGGGTATATCCTACTCCAGCCTCCTGAGACATATTGTTAACGATGACATGTTTAATCCAACTGCGTAACGTTTTGTATGGTGAGAATTCAGTATATGAATAGCCGACATCACAGACAAGGAAATGCATAGGAAACCATACCCTAGGGAGCATGAGGTAAGATGTAAGTGTGAGAGATTTTCTGCCTGAGGAATCCTGAATGGATTCTTGCTGTATAGTAGTAATACTCAGCTTAGCATGAGTAATCAGCGCATATTCTTTGATTAAAATCAAAATGCCAACTTTGCCACTCCAGAACTATGATGAAAGTGATGAGATCATTTGCCGGTGCGCACTGAAGTGTTGACACCTCCTTTGAAGTGAGGCAGAAACAACAGATGTGGCCATTGTCGTGCTTAACAATTCTACCATAATAAGCATGGTTTATCTTTTTATTTGTCTTTTTTAATAGTTCTTGTTTTTGAAAGTATCCCTTCCAGCGCCAACATGCTGTGATGCCTCTGTAGTCAGTCTGCACAGGCTGTCCAGTGTGAAAACCTGCAGAAGTAATAGTAATCACTTTTATAAAGATTTAAACCCAGATTTGAGGCATTTTGTTGAGGGTGGATAGCGGCACGGTGGTGTGGTTGTTAGCACTGTCGCCTTGCACCTCCGGGGTCCGGGTGTCTCTGTGTGCTTGGAGTTTGCATGTCCTCCCCATGCTTGGTTGGTTTCCGTCCAAAGACCTGTAGATTAGGCTAACAGGCATTGCCTAAATTGCCCCTACTGTGTGAATGTGTGTGAGTGTATGGATGTATCCTCTGTGATGGATTGGCACACTATCCAGGGTGTACCCCGCCTCGTGCCCTAGCCTCCTGGGATAGGCTCTAGGCCCCCTGCGACCCTGAATACAGGATAAAGTGGTAGAGATAATGAGATGATGATGAGGTATGGGTGGGTGGTGCAGGTTTACTGAGTCAGTTTTCGATTATTTGGATATTTTCATTACATTTGTTAGTTAAATTATTTTAAATTGGTCCAGTAAGTGTGTGTCAGGTGGTGCTGAACTGCAGCTCCCAGCAAGCACTGGGGGTCGGTTCACTTGTCACAGGATTAGATTTATGTTTACTTCCTCAATTAATGCATGTCATCTATTTCGTGACTCTATTTAAGTTCCATGTGTTTCAATTGTCATTTTGTCTTATGTCCCATTACCGTAGTTATGTCCATTGAACATAACGGGTATTGGTGACTCAGTGATGGGTTTCTCGCCTGCCACGCAGAAGGCCGGGCTCCATTCCCACCCAATTGCCCACTGAATGCAGTGCCGGTCCCAAGCCCGGATAAAATGGAGGTGATGTGTCTGACGTAAAAACCTGTGCTACATTGTTGTGCGGATCAGATAGTCCGCTGTGGCGACCCCTCGACTGGAGCAGCTGAAAGACTAATAACAACAACGTGTCCATAAATATGAGCCTGCATCTGCATCCTCAACTTTCTTTTTTTTTCTTTAGTTGACATTAGAGCTGAACACCGTCACTAGACATGCTGACTACATTAACAAATTAAGCAGAGACAATTCTCACAGAATAGTCACTGCACCTCACAATAGAAACATATTCTTCAGTGAGGTTAAATGACTTTTCCAAGTCTTAGAAAGGCCAGTATTCATCTTGCTCTTGGCTTCATATTTAGCACCATTAGTCCTGTCCAATCTGTCATTTTGAAATGTCTTGTTGAGGATTTATTTGCTTACTCTGGCTATTTTGCCAACAAGTTACTTTAGCTTGAAAGTGCCCAGTACTATAAGAAGAAAATCAATATATATTTTTTTAATCAGAAGGCTATAAAGCCATAGTTAGAAGAAACCTACTGCACATGCTGCTTTGGGCTGAGATTGACTCATCCACTGCGCCGCCCTATTGTTAGGCCTGACTTTCCACTTTGCCTTTGAGTTTTTTTTTGTGTGTGAAAATATGTAGCACTGTGTGGCTTTGGGATGTAAGAATCATTGACATTGACAGGTTTGGGGAGACCCTGGAGCCTATCCCAGAAGACTTAGAGCAGGAGATGGGCTCCAATCTGGGCAAGGTGCCAATCTATCGCTGGGCACACACAAGCTGAAAATTTGAGAACTCCAATTAACCCCAATCTTCAAGTCTTTGGAGTGTGGGAGGAAATCAGAGTACAGAGAAGAAACCCACCAAGCACGAGGAGAACATGCAAACTCCACAGACACAGACTCCAAGGAAGGAATCGAACTCTCGACCCTGGAGCTGCAAGGCGACAGTGCTAACCTCTACGTCACTATGCTGCCTTGTACATTTTACAGGGGTGTGGAAACAATTATATCAAGATAGCAGGAATTCCAAATGACAACACAGGTTTGGTAACCCAATTAACAACCCTTTACAACCGTGGTGAGCAGAAAGCTCAGGAAAAACATTTGATTCAGGTATTTTAGGCTGGCTGTTTCTTTGAAAAGTCTCAAGTGGAAAGTCTCGACACTGAAACAGAAATGAATTGAAACTGAAAAAAAAAACCCCAGGAACGAAAGTGAAAAACAGTAGTAAAACTGAAAATGTTTTTTTCACCATTAAATGTTTTTTAGTGTACCATTTTTTAAACTCACTTTGAATAAATTTTTTTTATCACTCCTTTATTTCCATAGCTGTCTCTTTAACAACAACAAAAAACCTGTACCGTGAGGCTGCCTTATGAAATTTAACCACAAGTGGGCGGGGCATATCCCTGTCCTCAATGCCTGAACCAATCATCAACTTGGAGATAAATACGATCGGCGATCTGTTGTCCAATCAGACTCCTGTGTCGGGCAGGACTCACCCCGGGTTGCCAGATAATCACTATAATCGCAATCGCTTTCTTTTTTTATTATTATTGTTTAATACCAGACTCTGCATAATTGATGAGTTGTTGACTTATTTGTTTACTATTTAATCATTTGTATTGGTTTGTCAGGTAAAATTTGCTCAATGTGTATTATTTACATGAGTGTATATCTGGCAACCCCGAATGTTATGACGCGCATTCTGTGTGCTTACAGTTATGGTGAGAGCCGAGAGGATTTCAGTGTCGCGGTTTTCTTGCGCCTAGAGGAAGAGTACGCGGATGGAAAGCGGACGGCTGTCGGCGTCTCGTGGCTCAGATCTGCTCCATCAACCCCTGTCTGTGTCTCTGTAAGCGGATCTTCTAAAGCTTTAGGTGGGTTTCAATTCATTCCTCGTTTTTACCCCCAAAATACTGCGTCGCGAACGTTCCTGTGTTCCGTGGTTCCTTTCCAGTCCTTTCCCTGGTGCTGGTGCAACTCGGGGATACAAACCTCCAGGGTTTCCTCCTGTTGATGTTGCGGAGCTCGCGCGTACATGTGCAGGAGGATTGAATCTCCGGGCGCGTGCAGTAGAAGGCTGTCAGCGTGCACAGAATCTCGAGCTGTAGTGAAGTGCCATGCAAACTGCACGGGGGGGGAAATAATCAGCACTCCATCACTCTTGTTGTGGTCTCTGGGCGTTGTGCAAACATTCCCAGGGCTTACACAGACCACCAGGAGGTCATTGCACTTTTGAGGCTTTAAATAGATTGTCTTACATTTTTCTAAGTTTGTGCAATGCCTTAGTTTCTGTCTCCATCAGTGTCTTGAAGCAATCAACAGAGCTGTGTGTGTGTGTGTGTCAGAGAGAGAGAGAGAAAGAGAGGGAGTTGGATCATGCTCTGGAGTCTACAAAAAAAAAATCTGGCTCATTAAAGATGTCCTCTCCGTGATATATAGGTGACAAGGTGATTTGCTCTGACATTTATAGCTTTCATATAAAAACCCCGGAGAAACTCATTTCAGCTCTCTCATGCTCATAATCTGGTCGCAGTATGAATGTTGGTAGTTTTTCAGCAACAGCGGACCATCCGATCCGCACAACAACTTGGCAGTCTTTTACGCCGGATACCCTTCCTCATGCAACCCTCCTATTTTATCTGGGTTCGGGAATCCGGTGGCTGGGTTTTGGGGCATTGGGTGGAAATCAAACCCGGGCCTTATGCATGGCAGGGGAGAATATGAATATACTACAGCTTTAATTCATTCATAACCTTTTTTTCTCTTGAAACTCATCATTCATCTTTTGTAAGCACTAGATCCCGGTCAGGGTTATCATGGATCACGAGGCTGTCCCAGGAACACCGAGTGCAATGCAGGGAGAAAAAAACAACAACAGTCTGTCAAAGTCAGAGCTAGGTGCGAGTTATGATAATAGTAAATCCATGTACTGACATGTTTTATGGGAGGGAGAAGGAAACCAGAGAACCTGCAGGAAACCCAGGCAGAGAAACTCCACACAGACAAGTAACTCGAGCTCTGGAGACCCCGGAGCTGTGAAGGGGAAACGATGCCACCCGTTCGGTCAACATTATGTCTCGAAGCGATGCACAGACCGTGTCATTCGGACAAAAAAGAAAATTAAAGATTGTCTTTGTTGAAATAATGAATAGTGTAGTTTTTAGAGGATTGAAGATTTTCTTTGTTGAAATAATACATTGTTTAGTTTTTAGAGGATTGATGATTGTCTTTTGAAATCATATATTGTGTAGGTTTTAGAGATTTGAAGATTCTTTGTTGAAATTATACAATGTGTAGTTTTTAGAGGATTGAAGATTGTCTTGGTTCAAATAAAACATTGTGTGGTTTTTAGAGGATTGAAGATTGTCTTTGTTGAAATTATACATTGTGTAGTTTTTGGAGCTTTGAAGATTGTCTTTGTTGAAATAATACATTATGCAGATTTTAGAGGATTGAAATTTGTCTTTGTTGAAATAATATATTGTGTAGTTTTTAGAGGATTTAAAATTCTTTGTTGAAATAATACAATGTGAAGTTTTTAGAGGATTGAAGATTGTTAAAATAATAAATTGCTTCAGATATGTAACTGTTTCATGCAGTGCTATAAGACTTGTCAGACATTGTTTTATGATAGGGAAAAAAAACGTTAGAATAGACTTGAATTGATGTTGGCTCATTGTTGGAGCTCGTGTTTCTGTTCTGTATTGATAATGATATAGTAGGATTTGGAGAATCTTTAATTTCTCAACTTTTTTCTTCAGCTAAGCAACACTTCTGCATAAACTACTCATCTAGCATTAAATATTCAACTTGGCTGAATCTTAAAGATAATTAGAAGGACTTGAGTGGATGTTTATTATTCCGCTTTACTTCAGTTTTCCGCGTAAATCTTCTGGAATCTGAAATTTCTTTTCCATGTCAGTTGAGCGAGTGCTTGGTCACTTCTCCAAAAATGGTCGCATCTCAGCTGATGGTCATTTCTCCTAAAAAATTTGTGCTTTGTTGTGTTTACTTATCGTCATTTATTTGTATAGAGCTCAGAAATCTGGACTTTAAACTGTCAGTGAGGAAACGCATGCTGAAGTCACAGTGTCTCTACCCATACCAGGGTTGTTAAATGTCTGTTTTTTTCTTCTTCTAAACTAATTACTTCTGTTTGGGCCGAACAACATAGCACTAAATGGTCAGCTTCTTTAGCTTGTGTTGTCCCAGTGTTTGGAATCCTGATCATTTCTTTGTAGCCGGTACTTTTTCATCTGCAAAATCTCAAATCTGATATGTTTTGGTGACATCAAATATATACAACATATACAGTACCAGTCAAAAGTTTGGACCCAGCTTCTCATCCCATGGTCGTTCCTGGTTTTTATTTCTTTCTACATTGTAAACCATCCAAAATGTGCAATAACCTCATTTGAACAGTTGATATTGAGACAAATTTGCTACTTACGCTCTGTACAGCCTTCATAACACCTCAAATCTGAGGTGCTGTTAATTACTGATTTCTCTAATTCTAAATGAACTTGTCCTCTCCAGCAGAGGTACATTTTGGTCTTCATGAGAGCCAGTTTCATTATGGTGCTGAACGGTTTTGAAAATGCACTTGACAATACTGTTCATGCAACCATTCCAGAACAGCTGTCTTAAAATAACAACTAGCTGTTTTTGTTGGTATTTAATTACAAAATTCCATATGCGTTATTTCTTCATAAATCTCCAGTATCCTCGTAGAATGTAGAAAATAAATCGTTAAGCAAAAAAAAACATTGAATTAGAAGGGGTGCCGAAACTTTTGACTGGTACTCCGTGCAGTAAAGTCGGATCTGACATTGAATCGAAGAAAGAAAAAGCGTGTGTGATTTTGACATGGTTGCCATCGTTCTGTGTTCCTCTTGTTCACATTGTTAAAGACTACAGCAGCTGTGGTGTTCTCAGCTTTTCATTTTCTTTTTTCCTTTCTGACAGTCGCTAAGATGTTGGCAGCGGTGTGAAGGAAGCGTGGCTCTTCCTGATAGATCACACTAACTTGTAACACTCGTAAATATGCACACAGAAGAAAGTTTGTTCATTCCAGGATATCAGCATGTTTACCGTACATTTTGTCCTTGATATCATGAACTCCAGCACGTCCCTGCCAGCCTGCTGTCCCTTTGTTTCTCAGACTACAGCATAAGTCTATAAGTACAAGTACTGTATAAGGTTTATGTCTCAGTGTCCTCTGGTTAAAAACTGACAGCATTTTCTAATGTTCATTCCTGTTCAGGGAAATTCGTTGATGATTATATCCAAGTGATTAATTCAGGTTAGGTCATTTTGTCCGTTTCTGGGCAGTCAATCAATATTTTCCCGTTAAAGATGTCTGTGCTGACCAGGTCACGGAAGGCACTGGTGATTGATATGTTTTGTTTCATGGGTTTCTGGCTGCTGTGGATTTTGTATTTTGATTGTTGAAACGTTCACATCTTATAGAAAGTGTTTTTTTTTTTGTTGTTGTTCTTGGCTTCAGACTCCAGTCCAGTAGGTGGAATTATTGCACCAATGCACCATAAACCCAAAGAGAAGAACTTTAAGGAACTAGAGGGTTTAACATTTGCCAATTTACATAAATAATTAAAAACGTTTAATAAATTCGAAACCGAAAAGTGACCCATCGATTCAGCTGAAGCAGCCAACCAATTGAATTGATTGAGTTGTCAATTTAATGACGTACTGTACCACGAATAATAACATGAACTGACTTGTTTTGTGGACATTAAACGTAACTATAAACAGATCAAAATGATGATGTGTCATTTTTCATTAATAAAAATGTCATTTCTGTCAAATTGATCTGGTATAAGAGGAATAAAACACTGTATGACATTTATAGTAAAATATTTTCGTTTACTTGTAAGTCGTCATCGTCGTCAATACTGTCAGTCATCTTCTATACCGCTTTTTCAGGGTCGCGGGGGCCTGGAGCCTATCCCAGGAAACTTAGGGCACAAGGCGGGGTACACCCTGGACAGGGTGCCA
>JAOTQY010000050.1:11473229-11494348 GCA_026413445.1 Dolichallabes microphthalmus
CGACACCATGAAACACGGACACGAGGCGAGGTCTTACAGGAAAAAGGGTAATTTATTTAGAAAAATGGGGAAGGAAAATAAAGGCTCTCTGCGGTCTTTTCCACTTCGGCGGCAGGGATACGAAGGCGGGCTCGACGCGGAAGGGAAGGTGCCGCGGGAGCTCGCGCAGCTCGTTCACGCGCTGTCCTCTCGCGGAGACCAAAGGGGTGGGCAGCATTCCCCCTTTTAAAGTCTCTGGGGCGCATCACATCGCCCGCTCACGTGCCATTGTCTCTCATAAAATCCACCGCGTCGCAAAGTCCAGCTTCCCAACAGTCAGACCCCAAGCTACACTCCCCGCTGTGTTTTATAGCGTCGGGAAAAGCCCGGAATCATTAGCGGCGATAGCTCACCAGTCGTGCCTGATTCCGCGGCCCTGTTCCTTCACATACCTAAAGGGGGGGAGGCGGCCTAACTAGTGAGCGAGGAGCGATATCAATTTGGGCGCATGCCGTGACACTCTGTAAGTAAGCAAAGCTAGCGGGCATAACTAGGCTATGTTTAGGAAAATGGTATCGGATCGGTACGTGGACTCAAATACTCGCCGATTCCGATGCTGATTTTTTTTGTGGTATCGGCAGCATTTCCGATACCAGTATCGGAATCGGAACAACCCTAAATATAACATACTAGCGTTAGTACCTATTGGTGATGGATAAAGAGTTTGTAGAAATAGTTAAAAAGTTAAAACTAAAAATAAGCTTTAATGTAATCAGTGATATTATTATTTCAGGTTGAAGCCCACGTACATGTCTGTCTGTCTTATAAGTTGGAGGTACATTAAAACCTCCAACGTATGAAATGTAAAAATATCACTGAAAGAGCGAGTTCTGACCAATGTAAAGACAAAACCTGTTTTTATTTTATTTATATAGATGGTAATTTTTTATTCACAATCGAGACATGTTTTTTTTATTTTTATTTAGGTAATCTTACAATTGTTCATTCTAATTTCTAATTCTAAGCCAAAAACATATGCAACAGCAGAAAATAGAAACCGCAAATACTTGTGTTTTACAAGAGCATGCCGACTTTTTAGTTCGAGTTTATGGGCGGTTGGTGAAATACTGCCACCTACTGGACTGGAGTGTGGTGCAAAATTTGCCATGGAAAAAATATTATTCCTCTGCACGAGATGTGACAATCAACAACAACACAAGTTCCACATGGCGCAGGTAGAGAATTCAACATTCCACATATTTCAGTGTTAACTTTTATAGCTGTTCGAGACAAATCAGGCGATAGTGATTTTGAATCGTATGAAAAATCTCCGTGCCCAAAAATCGAATCGAGTCGACGGTGAATCACAGCTGTGTATTTGGGCTTTGTGGCTTTGGGTCTGAAAAACATTTGCAAGTGTCAATACGACCACAATTATACACAGTGTCACAAGGGGGGGGAAAAAAAAACACCTTTATACCATTTTCTATGTCTTACTAAAGGCAACATAAACGTGACTAAATGTTGTTTTTGAAATAAAGATATTATAGGGAAAAGGAAATATTAAACATATTAAACCGATAAATCTCCTTGCTCTCTTACCCTTACAAGCTTCTGTTTAACAGGTGCATGGCAAAAAGCAACAACATCTGTACAACCCATTCATCCTTACAATAAAAAAATGATGTACATTTCATTCCACCCTGTGTTCAACTCTCAATTCAGCCTTCTCTAATCAAGCAGAACCCTGTGGAATAGCTTCCCTGGGAATGGGATTATAAAGAACACGGACGTCCAATGAGCACCTTGACTCGTGGTTGATGGGCTCCGGCTGGGAGCATCTGAGTTTACAGTGTGACTCAACAAGGAAAAGAGAGAAAAAAACTACTAAAACGTTGGAAGAACGTTGGAAGAACGTTCGAGCCTGGATGAGCTTCTTGTAGGTTAAACCGAGTGAGATAGGAGCTAGTGAAAACTCTCTGGTTAGGAGATGTTCATTTGGCATTCTATCGCGGTTTGCTTTGTGCAAGCTGAGTGCTCATGTTAAACAGGAAAGTCGAGTAATTAAAAGTCTACATATTCATACTCCAGCCAACATAACACAAGACATACACCAGTCCAACAGATGCAATGTTCACAGCTCCTTTCTGTCTTTTTACCTCTACTTGAATTACAGCTTCCTTCATTTATTTATTTTTTTTAGATCTCCCCGGTCTTCCAGTTTCCACCCACTGACTCCACTAACAAGGCGAGGAGCACACTGGGAGTAAACTACGATCTGCCCTCTTTAACATGACTGGGCTCACAGACACCTGTGATTACACGGTGTTGATCTGATTGACAGGGAAAAGAGAATACGCCATCATTCCGACCCAGAAAGAATATTCAATTGCGTCTGACTCAAGGAAAAGGAAGTCTGATCTCCAGACAGTAGGGTGAACGTTTCAAACAGGATTTCTTCACTCAATGGTATTCTTAGACCCGGACCTATTAAACTAGCTAACAATATGCTGTAAATGTAAATATTAAATCTGATGAAATAATGATCAGTAATACAGGACAAAAGATGCAACACATCGAGTGTGATGATAAAATTACTTTTAATTGTGCAGAAAAAGAGAACACAGTTATGAGACTAAAATCTACCTTTATTTCTCTATATAATCCCCTTCTATAATAATGCACTTATCCCAGAGTTTCACTACCATCAAGAAAGAAGGTTTGCTCAGCACACCAGAGCCAGCTTTTGGCCTCCCAGGAACTCCTTTAATGACCCAAACATGTGGAAAAGGCTTGGATCGAGGCTATGATACATTTGAACTTACACTATATGGACAAACCTGTTAATTATTGAATTCAGGTGTTTCAATCAGGCAATCTTAATGCTTCAGAATTCCAAAATATCTTGGACAATGTTATGCTTCTGTGGCAATTTTGTGGCAACAATTTGGGGAAGATCCTTTTCTATTCCTTTTCCAAAATGACTGTGCCCCAGAGCACAAAGCAAAGACTATAAAGTCATGATTTGATGAAGAACTAGATTGGCCCCAACACAGAGCCCTGACTTCAACACCATCGAGCACCTTTGGGACAAACTGGAACGGAGACTGCAAGCCAAGTCTTCTCATCCAACATCAGTCGGCCTGACCTCATAAATGCTCTACAGAATAAATGGGCACGAATTCCCACAGAAACACTCCAAAATCTTGTGGACAGCCTTCCAAGAAGAGTGGAAGCGGTTATAACTGCAAAAGGGGGGCTGATTCCGTGTTGAAGAATATGTATTGGATACAATGTCATTGTAGGTTTGGGTAGAAGGTGAAAATCAGAGTGTAAATATGTGTGAGCATGGCAATGAATTGAAATCCCACTGGACAAGAAGGTTTCACTGTTCAAACTAGGACACTTCAACCAACTAGGACACTTCAGCTACTTGAGATATATTAATCATCTGCATCTTTTTTCTGGTTAAACCATAACCTCAGTCTTCTGGTGATATCCTTAGACATGATGCATTCCATCTGCACCACTCTCTATAGTAAGCACGGATGAACAACAGCTGATTTGTTTCTGAGTCGCATCAAATTCCTTCTGTATATCCTTCTTCATCAACTCACCTGTTGTCACATCATTGAAGTTTAAATTCAGCACTCAAGCCCCCAAGAGCTTCTTCTCACCAGGTAATAAATCAATTGTCAGTCTCCTGCGTTTGCAGCTTGTGTTCATGTTTAACCCTTTTCCGACTCAACGCTGTTAGAATCCCTACGTTAAAGTAGACGAGCAGCCATTCTACACTAAGAGAGCATGTTAAAAATGGCTTCAGAGAGTGTCGCAGATATGTCACAATGACCCCCAGAGTGTATCTCCTGTAGCTTAAATCAGAGAGAACAAGGAGCCTGCGGGTGTTTCTCATGGTCCCTACCACCGGATCCGACTCGGCTTTATCGACTGAGTGTTTGAGTCAGGCTGCAGGAGAGCCGGCATGCACAGTGTGATATCTCGAAATGCTCCTCTTGAAACCGCTCTGCCCAAATCTGTTAAGAGTTCAGAGGCGGCCTGTCAGACATGCCAAAACTCACAAACGCCACCCACTGTCATCACCAAACCCAGCCACAAAGCCTCCGAGAAATCCTGAAATAACCCTAATCAGGACCTCTAATAGAGAAAATAGATTGCCCGTGTTTGTGTATATGTGTGTGTGCGTGTGTGTGTGTGAGAGAATGTATTTGCACGTAACAGCTTCTGACATAGCCAAGTGTGTGCTGAGAGGGACACTAGGTTGTCATGGAGACGAAGTAAGCGGTGGAATACCTGAGCCCTTTCCCAGGCCTCTAGTGAATTTCCCAGCATGTAATTCTAAATTAGTTCCACAACCAGATTCAATTTCAAATGTAATGATGCCTGCCAAAGTGGGGTTTGGAGTAAATAATTAGACATTTCATCAACCCACAGCTTGTTTCACTACATTTCAACAGATGGAAGAGATGCTCAAATTAAGTTTGCTGTTCTTGTTTGTCTCATTAATTCACTGAACTAAGCTTGCTATAAAAAAAAAAAGTAAGGGTTTTGAAGAAATATGGGAGGAATAACGGTAACACCAGTGTTTTACATTAGGGCACTCCTCCATCATGTGTACAACTACCGACCAGGGTAGGTCACGTGTTCCCACTGAGCCACATGATGCCGGCACCACATCCTTTCGAACTGCTTGATGACAACACTTGGATGACAGCGCTGTTCGCTCCTTCCGCTTGCGTGATGTCACAGATGACCATGATTGGCTAGAGCTGCTAATGATGGGGAGATCCCTAGAGTGCCTCCCATCCCTCCACTCTGAGAGAACTTGGCCAATCAGCTCTCTCTCTCGGCTCCTGGCTGCGGAAGGCTACAGCATCACCCGGGAATAGAACTTGTGTTCTCATGATGATTGGGGGAGATGGCGGGGGGATGTGTTGACATTCCTGAGCAGGGATGCCTCTGGGATGTATTTTCAGACCTTCCAAGTGCAAAAGAAGTGCTGTTTTTCTTCAAAACCTCCACTAAGTTAAAATCCTACTTTATTTCTGAAAGTTATTTACAGGGTTGTGTTGCCAGCTCGACGCCCTGAGCACTTGGGGTGAAAGAAAAACTTTTGCATCAAATTCATGCTCAAGGGTCCAACAGTGGCAATCCGGCAGTGTCGGGGTTCGAACCGTTGAGTTGACGTCCTGGTCAGCAGTCCAACACCTTAACCACCAAGCCACCCCTGCCCTACTAGTAGCCATCACCTCTCCCTAATTCTTTTGAACAATTCTTCTTCATTCTGATGCTCCCTTGTATCTTCTGCAAAAGTGCTGGCTTTGCATTCTTCTTCAAGATCACACTGCACGAGCAAGTTGAATTTACACCATCTGAGTCTATAAAGAATCTTGACCTTGAGGCTAAAGTGCATCAAGAAAAGCAAACAATCATGGAACATGGCTTTCAACCTTGATTCAGGCCAAAAACCTGCGGCAGTTCTCTTCTCTATGGAAGCTTGAAATGTTTTGAACGATGTGTGGGGGTCAGTAAGCATCATGGCACCCGATTTCGCTGTTTGATGAATAAAGCAGGAGCAGGTTCGCCATCTACAAACCATGTGTGCTTGCAATGAAATGTTTACTGTCTCGGTGTCTGCACTTTTAATTGCATGTTCAATCTTTGTTGCCTTGTGAGAATCTGCAGTGGCAATACTAGATAAACACAAGTGACTCATATCTCTATTCATTCAGTCATTACTACCTAATTACCACAGTGTTGCAGATGTTCAGCGTGCAATCTGGCAAGCTTTTCTCAAACCCTGAGTGCTTCCTATTACAAATGTAGCACACAAGACCGTAAAAGCACCATTAGTTATTTATCTAGACCACTGTTTGAATTCGCCTCTAGAGAGGAAGCTGGATGATATACACCAGAATGTTCTTGTTGTCCGCCTGCAACAGGTTGCCATGATATCTTTCCATATTTCCATCAAGGGTCTAATGGAAAATTTGCGCAAAATCCAAGATCAAAAAGCTGGAAACGATTTACTGAATTGCAAGTTTACGACAACCATCAGGAGATTTCGAGTTGTAAATGTTCATTTGTTTTGCACAACCAAACAAGTACCGTCAACTGGGATTTAGCTCATTAGTCCAATATTACTTGTTAATACTCCCCAAATGAAAGGACACAAAGAAGTGGAGCCTTTTTAGAGCTGTTTTAAATATTGAAATGATCGTTGCACTCCCACTCATTTGTCCTGACCTCTGAACAAGCCTACACTCTAAAGACTTATTTGTTATAGTCTGAGAAACTGCATATGGTCTCAGGAATCAGTAAACAACAGTGAAAATTCAGGAAAAGGTATCGGCATGACATCACTTCTTCAGTTCTTTAGCTAAAGCCCAGAGATTGCGATATTTATTAAATTGTTGTCGTTATAGTTGGTCTTTCGCCTGCTCCCATTGAGGGGGCGCCATAGCGAGCCATCCAAACCGTACAACAACTTGGTACAGGTTTTTTTCAGACACAACCCTCCCATTTTATCCGAGCTTGGGACCGGCACTGCATCCAGTAGCTGGGGTCATATTTTTCGCGAGTTTTTCTTTATCATTAAAGTATGTGTTTTGACAAAACTGATGGATTTGATCAATCATGTATTGACAAGTTTTGGAATTCACATCAGATTAGGGACCTGTTATGCAAAATTCACATTTGATTCACTTCTAGATGTTCAGATTGGTCGCCAGTGTGTGTGTGTGTGTGTGTGTAAAAACAAACCAAAAAAAACAACAACAACCAAGCACTGATTCTTTTTCTCCCCCTTATGTGACATCATATAAGAAGATACCCTCGTCCAGCTTGTTGCCTGGCTCTGGTGGGATGGGGCTGTGAAATAAAGGGAATCTGACTTATAATTAAGTGCAGTATCTAAGGGGTATTTCAGCCCCTAAAAAGCTTGCTGGCCATCTTTAAATCACATGTTCAGAAAATAGTAAACCTTTAAGAAAATTTCAAAGCAAAGAAAAAAATGCAAAACCGAAGCACTGCTTTTTTTAACGAGTGGACTTAAAGTGTAAACACGAGATCCACAAACAAGCAGCTGCTGTGACGGTATTAAGAGAGAGGCTATTACCAGGTTCCTGTTAAGTAGCTAATGGATCGGTGTCATGGAGGTAGCGGTACAGTGTGTACTCTCTCTCGCTCGAGGGGGGGGGGGGGGGGGGGCGGGATATCGGAGGAACATATCACCACCTCTAACCGCACACATCCAACGCATGATCAGGACGCAGATGACCAGTTTGGAAAACGGTGACAAGCGTCCTGGATCTTCACACAGAAGCCATCTGGACGTTGTGCGAGTCGGCCAAAGTTGAGCCGAAAAAAAACAAAGACTGGAAAATTTGCATCCTCACAGACATACTGTATTCTAGGTCAAGCTCGGATTCGACTTTTGCACAAACGCCCTTTTCTCTTTCATCCTGAAATGCAACATTATGTGTTGCTGCTTCAAGTCTGCCTTTCATCAGCTGCGTTCCGAATGATCACAGCATTTCCAAATATACTTTGTTGAGGAAGTGTGGCTGTGTGGGTTGGGTGATCTGCGTGATTCCTCTGTGGAGGACGCAGGCTGTGTGCGGGGGAATCCTTGTTGTGTGCCTCTGATGTATACTAACAGAGAGCTGCTGTGTTTCATCCGTTCCCACTGTAGCTGGCAGTACTCCCAGAGTCCCCCCCATTGTCTGAGCGCAAGCTTCTCACCCAGCGCATCCTCGCTGTCACGACTCTCTCGTGCATCTAAAAAACAAGGTACACGACGCGTGCACACACACACACACACACACACATACACTTTCCACTGCGTATATATGGCTCCATCTTCTGCCTCAGATGGACAAAATACTGGGCAAAATGTTTGGCTTATATTACATTACTTCTTTTCGTACATGCCTATTTTACACCTGCTACATTGAGAAGTTGTAGTTAAGATAAAAGGATGAGCTTAAAGCATGTATGTATTTGATTCTTCATAATGTAACTTCATGAACTGAATGAAGGGGTGCCAATACATCGCAGGACACACACTCTTTCACACACTACAGGCAATCTGAGATGCAATCTGAATGTCTTTGGACTCTTGGAGGAAACCGGAGTACCCGGAGGAAACCCACCAAGCACGGGGAGAACATGCAAAGTCCATGCGGGAATCGAACCTGGACCATGGAGGTGCCAAGTGACGGTGCTAACCATTACGCCACCGTGTCGCCCCAATTCAATGATATTCCTGTGAATAAAAGGAAATTGTTCATGATAATGATTCAATATGGTGAAGAAGCTGGTGCGGACATAATGAAACAAAACTGATATTCAATCCTAAAAAAAGCAAAAAGATTAAACAGTTTGATGATTTCTGCTGTACTGGGCAGACTGACGACTGCAACATGCTTGAAAATTAAATGCAGCCTTAGCTAGCTCTAGCAAGAAAGCTGGCGCATGCTAGCATGAAATGATATTGGAGAGGATTAGCATACAAGAGCATACAGAGCATAAAAAAAAAAAAGAATCGATAAATCATTTTAAGTCAGCACTAATGGTGTTAATGTGTGCGATCCACCACTACAGGGTTTGGAATATTTCAGCTAACTGGGGCTAAACCACTTTCTCAGACTATAAGTAGTCTAGACGACTGTCCCATTAGCAGTCTAACTAAAGAATACGTGTTAGAGCCTCAACATTGGCTTTATCTCTATAAATAAAAAAAGGTTTTGTCTGTACATTGGTCAGAACTCACTATTTCAATGATATCTTTATGTCTCATACATTTGAGGACTGAAACAAGTCTCTGAAAAAAAGGGTTCTGTCTGTATGTCTGTCTGTATGTCTGTCTGTATGTCTGTCCAGCCAGATAATGTCACAGGATCACGCAAAACTGGCTGGACAGAATTTAATAAAACTTTGGCAGGACTTAGATATCTGCCAAAAGTTTAACCTGTGAAATCAAAATGATGAGTAAAAGCGATGTTATGAGCCGGATTTAATAATCTAATTTAAAATAAGCTACTAATGCGCTACTTGCTCAATGTAAACAAACACCTGCACCAATAGATATTCATTAAAAAAGCTAAACTGAATATTGGTACTAGGATTAGTTCATATTTTTACCAGCGAAATGGTATAAGTGAATGAAGTCGCGCTGAAGTCGTTTTAAAACAAAACTTCATCCGATCTACTTTTTTTCGATTTCTTATCTGTGATGTAAGTGTATTTTACGGTGGCCAACAAAAACCCAAAACAAAATAAATCCAAAAACAAATTAACGAAACCCAAAACAAATGAATAAACACAGAACTAATTTGTTAATTTATTTTTGGATTTGTTATTTTGTTTTGGGTTTTGTTCATTTGTTTTGGGTTTTGTTCATTTGTTTTGGGTTTTGTTATTTTATTTTGGGTTTTGTTATTTTGTTTTGGGTTTTGTTCATTTGTTTTGAGTTTTGTTCATTTGTTTTGGGTTTTGTTATTTTATTTTGGGTTTTGTTATTTTATTTTGGGTTTTGTTATTTTGTTTTAGGTTTTGTTCATTTGTTTTGCACTTCTCGACCAATCAGATATGAACCAGAAAAGGTTTATTTCTGAAATTTAATAAATAAATACATTTCTGAGAAAATTTGAGAAATAAACAACAATTCATTTCTTTGTATTAATAAGTAACTAATAAGTAAAAAACTTTAAATAATTAAAAGACAGACAGGCATGTACATGGGCTTCAACTTGAAATAATAATATCACTGATTATATTAAACCTTATCAGCTTATTTTTACCTTTAAACTTTTAACTATTTCTACAAACTCTTTTCCCGTCAACGGCAGGTACTTAAGCTAGTCGAGAGAAAAAAAAAAAAAAGTTGTGGGAGTTCTTATATACCTGGAATTGCAGGCTGTGCCCAACGTTAAGAGATATAAAGCACACCTCAGCTATTGTGAGTTGAAACGTCCTGTGAAACTCGGGTTTCTGCTGAAGGCCAGTCAGTTTAAATAATGTCAGCTATCAAACAGTAATAAACGTTATAATAGTAATAAAAGTTATACTCACTAGACTTTTACAACCATTAAACCCACTATGGGCGACAGAAAAAGCGCTGTCTCAAACAGTGCAGCAAGAAAAACTACTCTCTGCACTCTGGGGTGAAGTGCATTATGTATTTTCACTTTTCGTTTTTTTTGGCGACTCGGCCATGGCGCTGCATGAAACTCAACTGAATTGAGGGAGAGAGGGAGAGAAGTTGAATGTAAAGCACAGCAGAATAAAAGAAAAATGATTGGCTTACTGAGCACAAAGTGAAACAAATCAGTGTGTGTGTGTGTGTGTGTGTGTGTGTGTGTGTGTGTCTCTCTCTCTCACACACTCGCTTGCTCTTAAATAGCTAAATAACCCGACATCTGGAATAATGTACATGATTCGCGGTCACCAGGGAGCCACAAACAATACATGGGAAGCTCCCAGAACTTCTGGGAGAGGAGGGAAATCTAACTACACTACTGGAGATGACAGTGTATGAAACAGAGGAGAAAAAATGTGACACTATTTTTTGCACAGATCAGATTTTTGAGTCAGATGTTATAAACAGGTTATTTCTAAAACAGATGGTGGATGACAAAGTCTTAATATTTTAGTAAACATTGAAGGTACAGTATATTTGAGTAAAGCAGATCCATGAAATACTACTAACAACATCAAAAACAACAACTACTACTACCAACAACAACAACAACAACAACAACAATAATAATAATAACAACAACAATACATAACACAGTGTTATGGGGTTAGCACTGTCGCTATGTCCCTCAAGGGCACGGGTTTGATTCCCAGTCGGGTCTGTGTGCATTAGTGATTCGCGGGTCGGGTATTTTTCCAACCCGCGGGTCCCGCTTTTATGAAATTATTTGGGCAGCCCCAGCCCGCCCCAGCCCGCCCCGCACCACTGTATCTATTTTTACAACCCGCACCGCCCCGCACCCACGACCATTAAATAGACATACTAGGCATAAATTCCCAACCACAATTTCTCCCGCACCTCGTCTTCCATCTTCACTTTAATTTCTTTTTTTTTGTTGTGACTGGCAGCGGAATTGCATGCAACATACATGGATTTTTAATTTAATTTTGTTTTTAATAACCCGCCCCAACCCGCCCCGCGGGCTACCCGCGGGTTAAAAGACGACCCGCGCATCACTAGTGTGCATGGATTTTGCATGTTCCTCCTGTGCTTGGTGGGTTTCCTCCGGGTACTCAGGTTTCCTCCGACAGTCCAAAGACATGCAGATTTGGCTAATTGGCGTTCCTAAATTGCCCGCGTAGGGAGTGTATGTGGATGTCCCGCAATGGATTGGCATCCTGTCCTGACCCTGTACCCCGCCTTGTGCCCCCTAGTCTCCTGGGAGACTCCTAGTCTCTAGCCCCTCCTCGCTCGACCCTGTATACAGGATAAGTGGTATAGAAGATGATTGAATTTATAATAATAAGACAGCGAAATTTTTTCGGCTACTGCAGAAAGTAATATCTTCTATTGACACTGTGGCAGTCACGCTAGATCATGGCATATTTTGTACAGACCTGCTTAACAGTGAATCAGTGCCACATATACAGTGAGTGATGACTGATCTACTGTAGTACTGCTTGCATCCACCTGCCTCCACGTCATCGGAGCGAGAGAGAGAGGTGAGTCACGCATTTTTATTCCCCGTCCACAACGGCGTACGCTTCTGGCTCCTTTCCCAAGCTCCAGGACCACCATGTCACTTCCAGTCAGCTGCCTTCTCTCAGCACACTGCTGTCCCTAATGACTCCTGGTTCATAAACCTGCGCGCGGTTAATCCGGATGACATCAAAAACCGCTTCCTTCGTGATGAGTCACAGTGATATCAGCTACCAGAGAGCTTCTCAACAACCGTGTTAATATCTAGCCGAGAAGTCCATTAAGGAGATATCGAAGATGTCCCGCTTTATACTCACTGCACAGAGCGATGACATGGCTGCTGTCTTCGTGGACGAATTTCTTGGTGACTGCCTCCTCCATAATCTGCTTCACCTGCATGAAACATGAAACAAAACCAATGAAAAAACACAGATCGTGGTTATGGTGTCCAAATGCGCAGGTGATGGTGTCCACCTGACGTCTGTGCCCAACGAAATTAAGAGCTGCTAATTAGTCCGGATAGTAAAACAGCATGTGATTATAATTAGATGGTTTAATTGATAAGTTCCCCTGGGAATGGAGGGAGCTGCCACAAATGTAAATGGATCTTTCTGGTCTATTTCGACTGTCAGAAGAGTGCCAGGCACTCTAATTAATCACAGTTTCTTCCTGGAAGTTTTAGGCTTGAAGAAGAGAAAGTAATTACAGCATTGTAATAGGGTGGGATGTGGGTGTCTGCCTGGACTGTGCAAGTGAGCGTGACTGGAGTGGGAGCTGCGGCTGGGGGCGACAGGCAAGAAATATATTATATCTTCGTCCGCATTCTGGCTGTAACCAGTTCAGCAGTTACATCAGATCAGAAAAAAATAGGACTAATTTTGGAATAACTTTAAATATTGTTTTATTTTACAGAATGTCTATAAATCATGGTTTCCTCCGGGTCCTCTGGTTTCCTCAACAGTCCAAAGACATGCGGATTAGGCTCATTGGTGTTCCCAAATTGCCAATAGTGTGTGAATGAGTGTGTGAAGTATGTGTGCTGTGATGGATTGGCACCCCATCCAGGATATACCCCACCTCATGCCATAAGTCTCCTGGGATAGGCTCCAGGTCCTCCATGACCCTGGATACAGGATAACGCGGTATAGAGTCGACGAGTGAGTGAGTCTACAATGTGACGGGAGGTTTCGACTGATATAACCAATCGGGTGATATGGCCATGGGCAGGAAACACAGGTCTGATTTAGCCCAGAGTCATCTGGCCACAAATGGAGAGCTTGTTGTCAAAACGTGTGGTTCTTCCACGGTTTTGCTGTGTGCCAGTAAAAAAAAAATGCAGTCTTTAAAGACACCCACTTTAGTTTGAGTTCTTAAATAGACTCATAAGGAGAAGGCTTAAGGAACACAGTAGGCTCTTGTGGAATCATGATGACTAGTTTCTCCTTACACGTTTCAGAAATGTCATAACAGGTTCATGATCCACAAGAAGAATGCTCCTTTCTAAGATTTTGGGAATAGGGAAATTTATAAGATCTGGTCATCGGTCCCATAAGAGCTACGAACTGCAAGGCTCTGGAATTTAGGAGAATTTCCTAGATTGCTAAGGTTGCAGCAGTTATTCTGAGGGAGTCACATGTGATCTGTGTGGAGATGCCAAATCTCTGTGTTCTGTTGGAATATCAGATCTGTTCAGAGATGAAGCTGCCAAGGTATTGGACGGGGTGCCAAAACATGGCAGGACACACACACTCATTCACACACTACAGGCAATTTGGGATGCAATTAGCCTAATCTGCATGTCTTTGGACTCTTGGAGGAAACCGGAGAACCTGGAGGAAACCCACCAAGCACAGGGAGAACATGCAAAGTCCATGCGGGAATCGAACCTGGACCATAGAGGTGCCAGGTAACTGCAAGGCTCTGGAATTTAGGAGCATTTCCTAGATTGCTAAGGTTGCAGCAGTTATTCTGAGGTCACATGTGATATGTGTGGAGATGCCAAATCTCTGTCTTCTGTTGGAATATCAGATCTGTTCAGAGACGAAGCTGCCAAGGTATTCGAACCACTCCTGAAAACAGCAATGGAAACGAAGGCCCTTGTGGCCATCTTGAGGGCATAAATAGTCCAAGTAAACTCTGGCCAATTGTGTGTAATGTGGGCAGAATCAGCATTACATCCAGCAAGAGGCCATTTGTGTGCTAGAGCACCTTAATACCAGTGTGCTTTTTACCTTCATCGGGGAGAAATTCAATAATCAATGAGTTGACTTGGTAATGGTGAAAAAGTCCATCAGTGCCTTCCCAATCCTCTATAAGATATAGGAGATCAAGTCAAGCAACACACTGCTCGCCAGATTGTAAAGGATGAACCAAAGGCATTGCATCTTCCAGCAAGCTAGAGCCTTTCCTCCTATTGATAAAATGAGTACACATCTCCGTCTGTGACATCTGAAATCCAGCCATAGGCTGATAATCCACTTAGTAGCCCAAGGGAACTACTGCTACAGCGGGTTTTCAACAATCCTTGCACCCTCAACAAGACCCAGTACAGACCTTACTGGCCTGGATGGATATAATGGGCGATCATAATAATGTCTGCCACATATTGGGAGAGCTTTATCACTGAGTCCAGCTTAGTGATCGAACCATTACAGTTAACAGCACACGGTACAGTAAGGGAAACCTACTCAATCATGCTAATGATAACTACCCATAGGCTTACCAGTCAATCAGGCAGCAAGCAGTTGGGAACTTCAGTTGAACCCAAGACAGCAGTTCAACTTCACTTAAGCTTATTGAAAGAGCACTGTATGATGAGGAAGAGTAACTCAACGAGCAACACTTATTCACGGACAGTGGATGGCGTACAATCAGAGAAGGTGCTGCTGAGGTGATCAGGAGAAGGAGACCAATTCTTGGGTTGCACCACCTCCAGAAAGTAGACATTATGGGAGTGTATCGCGAGCATTGGAGGTCAAAGCTCTGATTGTGATTACAAGCTGTTATGGAGATAGCTCCATCAGGTGGACATGATCTGACACATGACCAAAGTGTGGTTTTTCGGCTGCTCCCGTCAAGTGGTCGCCACAGCGGACCATGTGATCCGCACACAACTTGGCACAGGCTTTACGTCCTGGCGCAACCATCTCATTTCATCCAAGCTTGGAACCAGCACTGAATCAAGTGGCTGGAGTTTTGGGCATTGGGTGGGAACTGAACCTAGGCCTTCCGCATGGCAGGAGAGAAACTTATCACTGAGCCACCAATGCTCTGACATATTCACAAGAAGGCCTAGATTATTCTTACTACCCCTGGTGGATAGGGTAAAAGAGAACCACAGCTAATAAAAATACTTGAGAATGTCATAAACTGCTGTTACTCCAATGATTGTAGGGAAACTCTTATCACCAAAAGCTAGGGCATTTATTCAAATATTTTAAATATGCACTTGGTACTTGAGTGGCTGACACACACCCAGTTATATTACACAGCTCTGACTGCATGGTTCAACAGGTTTAAACAGGGTGACAAAATGCAGACAGATAAGTATAACGCACGCTTAATGATCGAGCTTGGAAGAGCCTCTTATTGAACCGGGATGAACAATATAGCACTAAATCACATTCTCCGGCTCGGCTGACAGCAGGAACAATGGCTTTAATGAAGTCATTTTTCATGGATTATTACAGCTCGAGGATAAAGGGGGCCCGTCAGTTGATGCGTACATGTTTTATAGACATATCGAAGCATCCCAGATGTTTTACTTGTCTACCGGGTGACTGCAGCCATGGCAGATGATAAAGCCTCGGTCCCTGACTGGGTTTAAATGGCTGTAATAGACTTATGATGAGCAGAAAATGGCTGTCGCATTAAAAAAATGGGGATTTTCGGGTTGGAGAGCATGAAAATGAAGAATAGCCAGAAAAAAAAGGAGGAGTACACAATGTAATGGAAACAACAATTTACAAACCCATGTTTTATTGGGTATTGTGTAGAAAATAGTAGCGCCTAAGGGAATCGAGTTAACAGTCTGGGTATTGCTATGGAATTCAATTTTATGAAGGTACAATATAGTACTATGTGTGAGATACATTATACAACCACATACAATATGAATAAAATCCAGAACAAAAAGAAATGAACATTATACACATCGATCAGCTATAACATTATGACCATCTGTTGAGTAGGTCCACCTTTCACCACTATAACAGTGATGCACCGTGTCTATCACAACCAGCATTAACCTTTTCACCAATTTGAGCTACAATAGCACTTCTTTTGGATTGGACTACACAAGGCCAGCCTTCACTCTCCAGGTGCAGCAGAGAGGCTTGGCCACCCATGACCCTGTCGCCAGTTCACCGGTTTACATTCCTTGGATCACTTTTTGCCATGTCCTGACCACGGTTTTGTCTTGCCGTCTTGGAGTTGGTCGTCTAGCCATCACAATTTGGCCCTAGACAAAGTCACTCAAATCCTTCTGCTTGCCCATTTTTTTCTGCTATCAATACATCAACTCCTGGGGGAAAAAAGGTTCACTTGGAGCATAATACTGTATATCCCACCCACTTCCAGCTACCACTGCAACGAGATGTAGCTACTGTGAGAAGGGACAAAATGTGATGGGACTAGACGACTGGGTCAGAACAACTGCAAAACTGCAGGTCTTGTGGGATGTTCCTGGTCTGCAATGATCAGGAGATACCAAAAGTGGTGCAGGGAAGGAAAACTGGTGAACTGGCAACAGGGTGATGGGTGGCCAAGGCTCACTGATGCACATGCTGGCAGGTGTGGCACTGTAATCTGATCTAATAGAAGCGCTAGTGTAGATCAAATTGCTGACAAGGTTCATTCTGGTTTTGATAGAAAGGTGTCAGAAGACACAGTGCATCACTGTTTTAGTGGCAAAATGGCGGATCTACTCAATATTGGCTGATCAGTGTGTGTGTATTTTATGTATCTGGATGATTTTTTTTGTTGTTGTTTTCTCCTTTCCAAATGAGAGACAATCAGTGTCAAAAAGCTTTATATTGGAAATGGGTGAAGGCAAAACAGGGAGGAGAAACAGGTGTCCCCTTTTCAATCCTGAACTCGGTTTACAGTTGGTATGAAGGCTCTCCGGTTTCATCTCACCTCGCACCTAGCAGGGTGTTCCCATATGCACCATACTCATCTGTGGTGTTCCCCTGGCCTCGTGCCCAGAATCATTGGGATAGGCTCCTGCCTCCTGCACAGGTTAAAGTGGTTACTCAAAATGAATGAATGAATGAATCGTAAGAGGTAATATATGGCACGGTGGCTTAGTGGTTTTCACTGTCGCCTTGCTCGTCCAGGGTCTGGGATCGATTCCCACCTCGGGGTCTGTGTGCATGGAGTTTGCATGTTCTCCCCATGCTTAGTGGGTTTCCTCCAGATGCTCCGGTTTCCTTCCACAGTCCAAAGACATGCAGATTAGCCTAATTGCCGTTCCCAAATTGCCTGTAGTGTATAAATACAATGTGCATATTTATATATAGAAGTACAAGTCCATGTTTTCTGGGTGCAAAACTTAACAGAAATAGAACGATGCTCAGCGCTGCATGAGCACAAAGCTGAGACGACGAAGAGTAACGATTATAGTGTAATAGAAACTGTTTCGGCGTGGAGAAAGCCTCCTCGCACAATCATCCTCTCGCTGCAAGCTGCAGCTGTATAAATGGTGAATTGATGCAGTTAAACTTCTGTGGTCGTTGCTGATGCTTTCAGTTCCTAGGCAACAAGGAGGCCGCTAAGTGCAGCTGATAGTGACAGAGGTCTGAGGTGTAACACAAAGAGGGCTGGGAGACGAAGATTGACTCTCAGCATTAAGAGATGCTCCCAATCCACTAAACATTTCCAGATTTGAAATGATGCTTTCTTTGTTGATCTACTGATCTCATGCTGCACTGATGGAATGGACACAAATGGTGGCTAAATTATCCGAATGCATTCAGGGATACTGACTCAATTACTGCACCGACGAAGAAATCAATATTCGTTTTTTTTTTCTCTGTGAAAAGTGTAAGGACGAGCATTCAAATGTGTGTGTGGATCTGATGAGAATCATTTTAAAACGTTCCGTAAACCACGACGGGTATAATAAAGACGAGTTCTCCGATACGACTGCAGCTCGACTCGCTCCAAAAGGCGGAAAGCTGTGCGAGATGGATGTACGAAACCTTTCGAAAACTTCATTAAGAGGATGACGTTAAAAATTCATTTCCTCATTAACTCCAGCCACCGCACCACTCTTGAGGGTAGAGACTGAACAGAGAACATCAGTCTGCGTCTCTTCGAAAAAGAGCAAAAGACGTGGGTTTTTTCGTTCAAAACGGTCGTCCAGGGTGACGGGGCTAATGAACAAGTTTTATCCCATCATCAATAATCGTGTGGATCCTTTAGACCGACTCCTATAGATTTATTAACCCGCATTTGAGTTCAACTGCTGTCGTAGCAGTTATAGTGCAGATTTATAACCCAGTAAGGAGAGGTTTCATTTTTGATACTGCTAGCCAGACACAAACCTGGCACATCCAGGGTCCGGGTTCAAGGCCCTCATTTTGGGGGGGAGGGTCATGGAGTTCGCATGTCATTCTCGTGCTTGGTGAGTTTCCTAGGGGTGCACTGGTTTCCTCCCACAGTCCAAAGAAATGCAGATTAAGCTAAATGGCATTCCCAAATTGCCCATAATGTGTGAATGTTGACCGGCCATCCTACCACAGTTGTAAAAATGGGAATAAATACAATGATCCCTTAGCCTCCATTGTCCCTAGTCAGACTTTAGAGGTGCCTAGATATATGAATGGATGGAGGCTTCCAAATAATAATGTATGTGAAAGTGATTATACAAAAAAAAAGAGAGAAATTGATACGCTATAAAATAAAACATGCTCTCTAAACTTATTTCATACTTTGTTTCACTTTTATCTTACTTATCAGTATCTTCTAAACTATATGGCTTCAAGGTTTGTGAACATTTGACCATCAAACCCATAATGTGCTTTTTTTCTTTCTTTCTTTTATTTATTTATTTATTTATTTATTTTTTTTTTGCAAACATCCATTCCTTTTTTATGCTGTTGTCATAAATAAATCTCCAGTCTTCTGGAAATGGCATCCTACACGATTTCAGGAGTGTGGCTATGGGGATTTGCTCATCCAGCCAGAGCATTAGAGAAGTCAGGCACCGATGTCTTGCGAGGAGCTCTGGGGTGCAGTCAGCATTCCAGTTCATCCCAAAGGCGTTCAGTGGAGTTATGGTCAGGTTTTGGTATACGCCACTTGATTTCTAACAAAACCAACCTTGGCAAGTCATGTCCACATGGACCTCATTTTGTCATGATGGAACAAATTTGGGTCCTTTGGATGAAGTGATGGGAAATTGTTATTCTATATAATTTCAACATTGGAAACAATTTTGGAGAAAGCCCACATATGCGCTGGTTTGGTATGGGTTCACATTTTTCATACTTTCATTTACATTTCTAAAACGTTTATCTCAGTCTCTATCAGTAGTTGTTTTTATTCTTGTCACGGTTGAGCTCCTATCCAACAACATGGGATATAGGCTTGGAAGACACCTTGGACAGGCTGCCAGTCCACTGCAGGACATCATGCGCTCACGTTCACACATTCATTCACACCTAGGTGCAATCGTAGCCAGTCAGCTCACTGATTTGTTTTTGGCACGTGGGAGGAAAGCCTAACGAAACCCACGCGGATATGGTAAGAAGATGCACAGAAGCTTGGCACGAACAGTAACTCAATCTCGGGATCAGGATTAGACCTTGGCACCCGCTGTGCACTCGCTCCAGAGCTTTCACTGTTTAAATTTAGTTTTGCATCGATAACTACCAGAAAAACAAATGCATGTTATGATGGTTTTTGTTTTTCCTAAATATGGACAAATTATGTTTTGAAATTGTAATCTGTAAACCTGGAAAAACGAGGAAAGGCAAAAAGAAACGGGACTAAGAGTTACACATGAAATCAAATTCAAGCGTCTGCTCTTACTTGAGATGTCCAGAATGTTGAATGCATTAACTTAAGTCCACAGTTTAAGTTTAAAGTCTATTGTTCCAGTGTTGTCTCTGTTCATCCTGTATACACGTACATTTACAAATACAGTAATGACTCACAGGGATAGTGGAAATGAAGCTGCATGCCAGATGGTGCTACATCTGAGAAATTACATTCATTTAAAACAGCCAGTTATTTAAACAGTGGAGCTCTGGAGTGACGGTCATAATGTTTATGCATGCATGCGTAGATATGATATATAAAGGGGGAAAAAACAGGATGCATGATGCAAATCATTTCCTTGTGCAATATTCAACAGGTTCAACACGCAGACTCAACCACCATCATTAAACATTAACTGTAACAATAACAATGACAGGTTGTGCTGGTAATCCAACAAGGTCAGCATGGAATATAATCTTAGAGAAATATATTTTTTTTTATTTAATTTTTTTTTTTTTAAAGAAAAGTGTGCAATTCAGTGTGCATTCATTTTCCCCCCCTCTGTGACTGAGTGATCATCATCATCATCATCATCATCAGGAGGGGCTTGAACAGGAACCTGGACATTCATTCAGCAGGTTACAGTAGAATCGACTTGATTCATTGTATCATCAACATCAAAGTTCCCCAAACATCAAAGCACCAAACTCACGAGCCTATGCAATCGTGCACTGATCATGTCATGCATATATATTTATATAAATATACACCAGTCTTCCATGTTTCTCATTCACATATCTCACTCTCACACACACACACACACACACTCACTCACCTCCCGTTTCACGTTCCACAGCAATTTTTCTTTAAATTCTTCCTCCGTGGATGAACCCATCGCCCCGACACCCAGCGCACAGCATAAACCGATTTCACACACTCACACACTCACAGCGCAGGTTAAACGCTTTGCCTTCTCTCCGCGCCTCCTGCTTTTTTATTTATTTATTTATTTTTGATCTCACACGAGCGCGTATTGTGGCTGTTGAGCGCTGACGCATCCGAGAGTCGCGTTCACGCGCCGCGGAGCCATCTTCCGTACTGCCGCTGTGACGTCACCCAGACGAACACGCCCCTCCCGGGCCTGGCTGACCAATCACGTTAATCAGCGCGCGGCCTGCGCTGCTCCGCCATGTATTTTTGGATCCGTGTCTTGTTTGAATACTGAAGTGGACAGGATCCACTGAGCGCACTTTTTATAGCCTCTCAGCTAGATGACGTTAAAGTGACAGAGAGGAGATGTGGGTGATGCCTTCCCTCTTTGTCTCTCTCTCTCTCTCTCTCTCTCTGTTCTCTTGTATGGAAATCTAAGGGAATTCAAGACATATTGTACCCAAGCCATTATTATTATTATTATTATTATTATTCACTCTTAATAATAATAATAATAATAATAATACAA
>JAOTQY010000050.1:11494448-11506019 GCA_026413445.1 Dolichallabes microphthalmus
AGTGAAATGCTTAGACGACCGCCAGTGACCTTAAAATAAAAGACTATTATTAGGAAATAAATATGAAAAAGAAAATAGAAGTAAATTTAACTAAGAAAGAATAAAATATTAGTACAATACAACATATACAATATATGAAAAATATAAGAAAAATAAGAAAAACCTAGCTGTACAATATAGAAAATATAGAATTATGAACTTTTTGTATGGGATGAAGTTGTATAATTTAGATTCACCCTCATCAGCCACTTCATTAGGTTAGCACTATAGCCTTGCACATCCAGGGTCGAGGGTTCGATTTCTGCCTCAGAGTTTGCATGAACTCCCTGTGCTTCCTGTCTTTCCTCCCAACGTCCAAAGATATGCAGATTAGGCTAATTGCTCGTAGCGTTCCAAAATTGCTCATGGTGTGTGTGTGTGTGTGTGTCGTGATGGATTAGGCCCCCTTCCAGGGTGTACCCCGCCTTGTGCCCTGCTCCTGGGATAGGCTCCAGGCCCCCCACAACCCTGTATACAGAATAAAGCAGTATAGATGATGAGTTAATGAGTACAGGGTCTGTGTTCGATTCCCGCCTCTGGGTCTGCATCTTCTCACCTACTGCTTGATGGGTTTCCTTCTTGCACAGTCCATAGAATTTTGGCACATTAGGCCAATAGGCGTTCCAAAATTGCCCGTAGCGCGTGAATGAGATGACTTGATGAATTGAATTGGCACTCCGTCTAGGGTGTATCCCGCCTTGTGCCCCGAGTCTCCTGGCATAGGATCCAGGCCCCGCTTGACTCTGTATACAGGATAATGCGGTATAGATGATGATTGAGAGAATAAATTCCTCTTCACATGACAAATAAAGTATCAAAGTCCCAAGAAATTACTCCGGTGGCCTCACACCTCCAGGATCGAGGGTTTGATTCCCATCTCTGGTCTGTGTGCGTAGAGATTGCATGTTCTTCCGGTGCTTGGTGACATTTCTCCCTCAGTACAAAGACATACTGTACATTGCCCATAGAGTGAGTGTGTGTATGTGTGTGCGTGCTCTGTGATGGATTGGCACCCTGTCCAGGGTGTGTCCCCCCCGCCCTACCCATGCCCAAAGTCTCCTGGGATAAGCTCCAGGCCCCCTGCGACCTTGTACAAGATAAGTGGTATAGAAGATGAATGAAACGGTGCATGCGGAGCGTGAGTGTTCTGCCTCTGCTTTGAAGCGTATGAGCTCAAATCCCAAAATTGTAAATCCACCCCTGCTGGTGACTTGACCCTCAACTGCTCAGTTTTATAAATTAGATGAATGAATGAAGGGTGGCTGCCAAATGCTATGAATGTAGTGAAAATGTAACCCTACTCATTTATTTAAAAAATAATAAAAACTGCCTCATCTTCTTTAATTCTACAACTGTCAGTGAACCTGCGTCTACTACACCTTCAGATTCCTGTTCTTGGGTCAAGTCTGAAGCCAGATGTGTTTTACCGTTTAACCATTTTTATATTCACTTCAATTATGACTGTTGAGCTCAGCTGTCAGCTTCCTGACCCGAAGGCTAGGAGTTCAAATCCCAGCAGCACTGCCAAATCCCTTAACATCAATTTCTCAGTTGTATAAAAGAGATAAATGTAAATCTGAATTAGGGTGTCTACTAAATGCCATATATGTAAAGAAATCACAGTTCTGTAATGCTTTTCATTTCACCCCATTTGTAAAGAGTGGTTATTTGGATGACCATTGATGTCCTGTACATATTTTCCCAACACAGTAAAGAACCACACACAATTGATTTAAATAAAATATTTTATAAAGCGTATGAAAGGCTTGATAAAATAAACCTACAGATTTAACAAAAATACATCGTGTAAGATGAATCACAAATATATAACTAGTGAAGTTCAAAAGCACATTTGGATCCAACGTTCACGGATTCCTCAACATCATGATTTGATCTCATATCAGAACGTATTTCGACCTTAGGCTTTTGGTTTCTTAATACACAGGAAGGCATGAGTGGCGCCAAGGCATCCTAAAATATCAGAGAAAAAGACACAAGGTGTCTATCATTCCTAATTTGTCAATTAATCTGCAATGTGGTTTAATAAATTTTTTTTTAAAAAAAGCCTGCCAGTATTACAATTCTGATATAAATACATACAAATATTAAAAACACAAGCAAGGCTTGCTATGTGTTCACATTACAGGATTCATTTTTTTAAAGAAGTGGTATGACGATCAGTCAGTTTAAATTCTAGTGTCTATACAGAGCTTTAAATAAAAAAAAAAGTTATAAAATGACTTAAAAGAGGTTAAAAGCATTCTACAATAGTGCTGGTCATTTTTCATGACACAAAATAAAGAAATCTGAAAGATTAAAAAAAAAAATTTAATCAGATTGTCAGGATTCATCGTGCTATGGCAGAGTTAAACAGTGGTTAAATATTGTCAAGAAGAGAGTTGTCTGTAGTGTGATATTTCTCACAGAATTTTCGGCTGTGGGCGAAAGCTCACACTTCCACGCTGTTCGGTACACTTAAGTATACATCACCGGAAAAACCTGGCGAGTGTGCGTTCTCCCTTCGGAAAGGCGTACCGGTCAAAATGCTGTGTTTAGCAGGTTTATCAGTATCTGAGAGGATTCACTTGCGTGACACCCCGATGTGATAATTCGTGGCTCACAGGGTGCTCTGAATATAGTGTTATCATCTTGCTCGCACTCACTCAACAACGTCTCCCAAGTGTGTGTGTGTCTGTCTGTGTGTCTGTGTGTGAGTTCTCAGTAGTTTGTGCAAGCTTTCGCTCTTTAGTGGACGAGACTCGGTTCTCAGCTAGTGTCCCAGTGGTCTGTCGTCGTAGGTGCTGTATCTCTTGACGTGTATGTGCCGTACTCGCTCTCTCAGCTCCACACTCTCATCCTCCTCGCTGTGTGAGCAGCAGTGAGCTCGTCTGCGCGTGGCTTCCAGGAGAGAGTTGTCAGGAACCGGGAGTGTCTCGTAAAGCAGAGCGTTTAGTGTCTCTTCGTAGATACGGGCCTCGGGAAACTCCACCTGGGACAATACAGTGAAACACAGGATGATCACATCAGCGCTCTGGCTTCAGTTTAGACGCACATGGCAATTGGAGAAATTCCTAATCCACAAATTCTTTAAAATTGAAGATGAAAGATCGAGGGAAAAGGAAACATCACTATGTTTCCTGCTATTTTTTTTTCTGATTGGTCATTTTGATTATTCCATTGCTATACTGATTGTGTGTATGAGTGCACCCTCGTTCATGAATCATAAATTTTTTGGATGCAGAATTTCTTTTTCACTTTAAGAATAAAGGATATGGCCTCCATATAGTCATTTCCTAAAAATGCTGCTCATACCTCTTATACCACAGCAATTTCCCAATCATTACAAGTATTAATTAAACAATAAAACATTGACGCTTCTTGAATAAGTTCTTCAAAGAATGGGAATTTGCAAGACAGCGACAATAACAACTAGGCAAGCTGACCAATATTAAAGGGATAGTTTTTTTTTTTTTTTTTTTTTAAGTATTTCTTCAATCAAACCTGAGGTGAATATACACTACTGCTCAATAGTTTGGGATCACTTGCAAACTACTTTGTTTTACAAAGAAAAACACATTTTCATGCATTTCACAAACAATTTTATCCATTTCACAAACAATTAAAGTTGGTAATGGAGCGGCCAGCACAGTCTCCGGATCTGAACTCTACTCAGCTTTTGTGGGAGCAGCTTGACCGTATGGTACGGAGGAAGACTCCATCAAGCCGATCCATCTTGTGGGAGATGATGGGAAGCTCAACAGGTTATCTTGAAAAACTGACAATGTCTGCCAGGCTGTAATTGCTGCAAAAGGTGTTTTTTTTATTTTTATTGAGGAACACATTCATCATTTCCATCAAAAACATTATAGCTCGTCTGCTATATTTTCTATTCAGACTAATTTCATGTGCGTTTCCTTGAAAAACATGATCCCAAGTATTTGAGTGGTAGTGTAGGTACATTATAATACCTCTTGGTCATAATAAATGTTCCTGTTCTGCACAAGATCGTAACGTTTGTCACCCAGAATGCAAAAAGAATGTAAGTAATTCCACAATCCTTGTTTAATGCAAAAATGCATTCAGAAGTTCGGCTGAGACGCTTATGAAGCTTCTGGAGTCACACGGAGCTAAAATTACTTTGTATTTAGTATAAATTAAATTATTTTCTTTCCCCAGACATGGTAATCTGCCTAGTCAAACGTGATAGTCAACTTTGTCTGCTCTTCCATTCCTATTTAAAAGTCAACTTAAAAAAAAAGAAAAACTCACACACCCAAAGTCCGTTCAGCAACATGCAGAACACACTCGTTTTGAATGCAAAACCCTATGTCTGGAAGTGTTCGCATACTTGGTGACCAATAATTTGTATTTTAAGGCACTCAAATCAGTTTCAAGTTAGTCCTTGACCTTGCAAGTCTGCATCAATCACAGTCTGAATGTCTGCCTTGAGACAAGGTTACTCATCACTTCTGAGCACTACTCCAGCTCTTGTGCTAAACTGTGTTTCCTTTTTGTCCTTCCCATTTCTACTGAGTTTTCGTCAGCTATCTGGGAAGTTTGTTCACCCAAATAATCCAGTCTTTTCCCAAGATGTTGAAAGCTACATGAGAAACTAAAATGTGAATACTAACTGTAACAGGACAAACAGTTAGTGTTAGTACACAATAATGAACTTGACTAGAATATAAGTAAGCGATCCATGTTTTATTACAAAATTTGGTCAGATCGGATTTAAGTTTTTTAAGATGGTTCACATCATCCATCCTCTGAAATGCCACACATGCACATCGAACCATCTTTCCTCAAACTATCTGGGTTAAAACATTCATTCATTTTAAACAATGGTAGCAATTTTAGCAGAAATATGCTAGTGATTCTGCTCTGGAGGATTGCAAGCAGTTAGCCGACTGTATTTGTTGAGGTCCAGAAGAAGGAAGAAAGCCAGACGCCTCGCTTTAGCTTTTTTTAGCAGCTCTTGCTAGCAGTATTATGAAATCCCCGCGCTGCAGTGCTGACTGACGTCTGCGAGCGGCCCAAGCATGCGCAGAGGCAAAAAAGAGTCCGTTTGTACACAATTTGTTAAATGTGGCTGGAAAACTGTTCAAATAGAACTTGAACTAAGAAGAAGAAGAAAAAAAAAACTTGTTCTAATTACTGACGCCTATCCCAGGGGACTAAGGGTGCAAGATGAGATACGCCCTGGATAGGGTGCACTGGACGAGACCATCATCTGTTATTGAGGATTAATTCATTATTTATTGTTAACATGCATCTGCCAAAGGAATAAACGTAAAGCACTCGACCATAACAAATGATCGAGGGAACTTCCACATTGTGGCAAGCTCGAAATAAAACGTAAAAATTTACCGAATGCTTAATAAATAGGAACCTCGATAAAATCATCTCACATGGAAAAATACAGTAAGTCCCCGACTTACGAACATTCGAGTTACGAATTTCAGCAGATACGAACGGACCACGATTCTATGAACATTTGTAGATGCAAACAATTCACAGAGGTATTGTACTGTACAAGAAATAAACACTGCTGTGCAACAGATACCAATATTTATAATTATATACAATATTTCCAGTGTGTAAGAGAATGTATAGAATGTCTAAAGTCTTTTATATTGTATGTTCGTGCTTGTGGGGATACGAGAGTTATGAGTTGGCCTTAACAAAACAGAGTTCACAGTCCAATACAGTGGAAAACAGCTCAGAGACAAAAGGGCGTCTGGGATTCCCCTCGCGATTCAAAGGCGCAGAAACAACACTGTTACATTTGACATGTGTGAGATTCATCTCCTTTATGCATGATTATGTTTTTTGGCCACAGGAAGGCAGTGTAAGGAAAGGGGACAGAGATTTAATGAAGTGGATTGGGATGCTTTACATTGTATATTCGTGTTAAAGGAGTATAAGACAAATTTTTTTGTTGGACTCAGGAACAAATCCGACTTACAAACCTGCTCCCAGAACGGAGCTTGTTCGTAAGCCGGGGACTACCAGTATCTATAAAAAATTATCTCTAAATCCTGATGATGATAATCAAACTGGTGTCCAGAATGACGGCACTACCCACCTTGGTCTGCTTTTTCTCAGTAGCATAGACGATGGATGTGCAGCAAACTTCCGCTAATTTGCGGCTCTGCCCGTAGAAGGACCAGCAACAGATCTCGTCGCCGATTATGTCCTTGATGAACAGCACGCGTCCGTTGTAGCTCAGCGACAACTTCTCAAACAGCTCGATGTTCTTGAGCAAGTTGTCATCCGAGTTGCTTTTAGAAAACAAAAATGACGAGTGAGCGAGTTAACGGGGAAAAAACTGCGATTGAGAAAAACAGATGGAATCAAAGTCCTTCAATACTTCAGATGAATGTTATTTACCTGGTGTAGGAATATTTATTGTTGCCTCGATTGTAGAGGAGCTTTACTGCAGGCTGGAACAAACAAAAATAATAAACGGTTAGCAGAAGACTGTAGGAATGTAACGTTACCTCTTCTGGTGAAGATGAGTTATTCTGTCAGGGTTGTTACAAGCTGAGCCTCACCCTTGTACAGCCCTGTATCAATCTCTCCTCTTCCTTGTGAGATGTGATGACTGGGATGATGCACAGAGCTTTCTGCATATTGTCCTGTAAACATAGGAAAGGATTTCTTTTATGCAAATCTGAAGTCGGCAGAAAGGCTTCATTTCGGTTCAGAAACTTCATCAGATATTTACATCGTCAGTTGTTACTGATTGTTGTTCATTATTGTTTTTAGATTATCCTTTTTATTATTACTCTTTCGTTTTATTTTTCCAGAAGTTAACCAAATTTGAGTACTTTTGAGGGTGAGATGTGAATGCATACAAATCTTTTCTTTACTGGTGAGTCAAAAATTATCCGCACTCTGGGTTACATTAATGATTGAGTCGGCTGCACCGTCCTGATTATCGTGACACATCAGTTCACTTGTAACTGTTCTGAGAGCAAATATTGATGCCCCACTTATGACTTGCATGGAAGAAGAGCAGTGATTTTTTTATTTATTTTTTTTTGTACCTGGTACCGAAACAACTCACAGAAGAGCACAAACAGAAGCGTTTGGATATCTGCAAACAAAATTTGTACTGATGCTCTAAGGAAGGTGAAAGTTTCTTTAAGAGAATTATTACTGGTGACGAGACACGGATTCATCACGACGAGTCTGAGAGCATGGAATGGAAACATCCTCAATCGCTAACTGGGTCGACCATCAGCTGGAAAATTCAAGTTTTCTGGGATTCTTAAGGGCCGGTATTGGAATGTTATCAGGGAAAAAGGTTCAACAATCAACAGCGCTCGCTACAGTGAAATACTTATTGAAGAGCTAAAGCCTAAACTTCGGGCTAAACGGCGAGGACTGATCCGTGTCTGCTTACTTCTGCCCACACTGTCGACTCTCTGTTAAAAAGGTGTTAAACCATCCTCCCTGTGGTCCTGATCTCGCTCCATCATGCTTTCACCTGCTTGGTCTCCTGAAAGCAGCCCTATGAGGACGAAGATTAACTTCTGATGAAAATAAACACTCCACCCACAGAGCAGATACATTTTCTTTTTAATAAACAAAAACAGCAGTTATGCGATCCTGAAACCTAAATAATGATACTTGGTGATATTTGGACTTAAAGTCTTTTTCGATTTATACAGATGCACACATGCACATCTATAACATGTACGAACTGATTGTAGCTCACAGAAAACAGAGTGCACATTATCCAAATGTCTTTCTCTACACGTTGTCTCATTAGTGAATCTGGCTGCACTGGGGTTGGGATGAGACCCCGACCTGATTTATCGCTGAGGCAAAAAGGCACAGTTGTGCAGTCGAGTGGTGCGGTGGTAAAGTGCTCTCCCTATCATCCGGAGATTGTGAGTTCAATTCCCGGGTGATGCTGTAACCTCTCACAGCCGGAGGTCTAGAGAGAGCTGATTGGCCGAGCTCTCTCAGAGGGGAGGGATGAGAGGTACTTTGTGCTCCCACATTAATTACAGCTCTACAGCCAATCAGGGGTGTCTGTGAGCTCACGCAACCGGAAGGAGCGGATAGCGCTGTCCTCCGAGTGTGTTACGCCGCCCCCAACGGTGCGTGAGTGAGCAGTTCGAAAAGATGCAGTCGGCTGGTGTCACGTGGTTCGGAGGAAACACGTGATAGTCTTCAGCCCTCCCGACTGAGGTGTAGTAGTAGCCTTAATGTGGGAGCCCCCCAGTGATGGGGAGGAATTGGACACGACTAAATTAGGGAGAAAATTTGGGGAGCGAAATAAATCCAAAAATAGCTAAAATAAAGAAAATGAACGTTTCGGGTTAAGATCTTGGAGGTGTATAGGACATTTCAGTGTAATACTCTCAGAAATTATCCTTTATTGCACACAGTAAGTTCTAAAACACAGATGAACACAGAAATCGGCCCTTGGACTCTTCGAGACTTACACACTCTCCTCACCTGAAGTGCCTGCTGGCACAAGTCCATCAGCCCCTGGATCTCATAATACTTCGCCTCGGCGAAAAGCTCCATGACCCCCTGCTTGCTTTTGGGCAAAGTTACGCTTCCTTCCCGCAAATAGCTGAGAATCGAGCCAAAGTGTTTTCCACAACGGTCTATCAAAATCCATCCTGAGAGGACACAAAATACAGAAACGTGACTGAATCTATCCAAAGTATCAGTGAAAATCTGATCAATAAACAGTCAATTCATGATTCTACGACATTCACCTTCCTTGTCGGTGAAGACCTCCATCTTGCCGCTAAACATGGACTTGAACAATGTGTCCTGTCGCGTGAGCACTTTCACAGTGGAATAGTAGAGCGCTCCTCCCACGTTCAGACGGACGTATTTGCTCCCTGCGACGTCACGCTGGCTGCAGGTCTTAAGCTTGGGACATTCGGTGGAAGAGATGGAGAGGACGGGGTCAGCCCGAGGACGGAGCGGGTGCAGGCAGCTCTCTCCCGACATGTCCCTCTGCAGGTAGATGACCACCCTGCACACGGTAGGTTTGATGTTTCCCGCCGTGGTGAACGCCGCTGGGGAAGCTGTCAGTGCGAGCTTCCTCACATAGCTACAAGTACATTATGAGGTAGATTAACACATTTTTTTTGTCCATACACCATTCACAGAATAATCCATTGCAGTTTAATAACACTTTAAATGAACATAATAAAATGTCTTTGTCAGCAGATGTAGTTTCAACTATAATGAATTTATTTTTTTGGGGGGTTGAAACATCTTACAGATCTATATGGATGCATACACTCTGAGCGACACACAGTAGATTCAGAGCCTTTTGTATTCCTAAAGGTTTTGTTCCCTGGGCTCGTCGTTATTCTGAGGTTGTGAAGTGAAGCCCGTTAAGTCAGTACTTCTATGAGTAGCTTCATCTCTATTTTATGCTGAAAAATGGCTGTTTTGTTCATTTTTGAAACATGACACTCGAGGTGAAATACATCCTGACGAGAGCTGATTGCTAAAGTTTGCACACTCTTGGGACGAAATGAAAAAGACAAACCTCATTTACAGAAACAAGACACAGTACGTTCCTGACTTATGAATGAGTTCTGTTCCGGGAGAACATTTGTAAGTCGGATGTGGTTGTACGTTCGATAAAGTAAGTCTTATACCCCTATTTCCCCTAAGTGAAGTCAAAGCAGTTTGACTAATTGATGGCGAGTTTTTGCATTTTTGCCGTAGTGATTACATTACCAATCTTTCCACGCAAAAATTTAAACGTTTAATTTTTTGGTGGCCCTTGTGGACCATACGGAACCTCAAGCGGTCATTCGCCGTACCCAATACCACGCGTCAAACCACAGACAGTGGAACCTTGGATTACGAGCATAATTCGCTACCCGGAAGCAGGCTCATATTCCAAAAGACTCGTAAACCTTATCAAATTTTTCCATAAGAAATAATGGAAACTCTAATTATTCATTCCATAGCCCAAAAAAATAAATACATAAAAATAATGAATACAAAATATAAAGTAAAAATTAAACAAATTAACCTGCACTTTACCATAAAAAAAGGGGGAAAAAATCACGACAGTTAAGTGTTTCTGTTTGTGCATGCAGGCGCTGTGTGTGTGCGTGTGTGTGTAAGGAGCCCCTCCCCCTCTCCTCGTCTTACACATTTACCGTACACAATGGAAACGCTGTTTTATCAGAAAAATAAACAAGAAATATCTTTAATGACACTCGATTGAGTGACACACTAACAGAATCATTGCTGTAAAGTAAAAATAAAACAAATAAACCTGCACTTTATCTTTAAAAAGAATCGCGACAGAGCAGTGTTTCTGTGTAGAGCAAAAAGAAAGTGAGTGTGTGTGTCTGTGAAGGCAAAAGTAGGAGAGGTCTGTGTGTGTGTTTGTGGCACGGTGTCCAATGACGTGCAGGCACACAGACACAAAATAAAATATTTTACGCGCACACACAGTAAACAGTACACGCATGCACGGATGTTGATTATACCAGTAAGAGACGAGCACTAAGACCCAGCAGGGGAGACGATTACCCACAATTCCCACAAAAGAAAAACTGTTGGCTCAGTTGTGATCACGTGACGCTCTGCGTCAAAACAAGAACTGCATGCGTGATACATGATACTCGGTGCTCGTAAACCAAGACTTGTTCGTTTTCCAAGTCAAAATTTATTAAAAACCTTTGCTCGTCTTGTGGAACAGTCGCAAACCGTGTTACTCGCAATCCGAGGTTTCACTGTAGGTTCATTATATTGATCATTTTTTAGGGCAAAAAAGGACATTTCACTCCTGACTTTACAATCCTGACTCCATATAGACTTATTAAAACAAAATGCAAAAAAAATAGCTTAAAATACTCTGCTTTTTAAAAGCTATGTGATCTGACAAACAGTGCCGGCTTTGTAGACTGAAGTGGGTTTAGTTCTTAATGTTTTTATTTCATCTTACTCTTCACATATGGGTAGATGGAGGGGATGGTTAGTAGGTTGGATCTCTGAAATCATCTGAAATTAATAGAAATATCAAATAAATAAAAAATATTGTGTTAAAGGTCAAATGTATGTATATATAAGTGGGTGATTCCATCTCAAATCAACCAGTGGGTGCCACCACATGATCCCAGATTCTTTTACCAATTGTTGGTATTGGCATGAGAACAAAAACCCCCAATTTTTTTGTCCCAACTCCTGCTCATTAAAAAATGGCAGCCATCTTGATCCTCTTTTCCTAGATAACTCACTTGAATATGTCATATGGAGATGAAACTGGGTATGCATTACAGAAGAATTTGAGGTAACTTCAACTTTGAAAAGAGCAGATTTTATGAGTATGCATTAGGGATGTCCACCTCTCAAACCTCTGATTACTCGAAATGAAATATGAACAAAAATGCCCATCCCTAGTATGCATTAAGTATTCTACAGATATTGCTTAACATTTCTGTGTGTCAAATCTATAAAACAGGGCATAACACACCCCTGGTTTTTATTTATTTTCAAGATGAGGTGATGTGAAGTAACCCCTATTTT
>JAOTQY010000050.1:11527333-11542652 GCA_026413445.1 Dolichallabes microphthalmus
AAATTTTTCCATTTCTATTTAAAGCATTCAGGCACACACGTATCCAAAGCAGCTTACATAAAGGTTTGTCAATAAATACCTCCATATAATGATTCAGTGGGTTACTGACCATCAGGGTGTAAACAGAATTAATTAATTTATTTTTAATACTTTTTTTTTTTTAATAATCCAAATATTTAAGGAGACGGTATGGCTGTGGATGTCGTTTAAAGACTCGAGGAGGTTAGGTGCCAGGAAAGAAAATAATCTTGATGCATCATGTTATTTCATATATATTTTATTACATCACTGACAAACCAAAGCAGTTTAAATGTGATTTTTATTAATTTTTTATTAATTTTTTTAAACACTCAATTTCTCATACCAAGTAGCTGATTTGATAATAAAATTTTTCTTTTCCTTTACTTTTTTGTGCTTAAGTTTTTTTATTAAAAAAAAAAAAAAAAAGACAGGTTAGCCGAGCTTTTAAGTCTGTGTCTAGTGTTTTATTGGCACCCTTTGTACCAATAAAACTTCGTGCCAGAATCAATGCCTTGACAAAATAAATTCTGTTTCTGAAGGATTATGTTATTGGCCTTCATCAAGCAAAGTAAGGATTAAATTGACTTCAGGTTACAAAACATGGTTACATGTTTTTAAAACATGGAAGGATAGTGCTGAACTCTTAACCTTGTGGAAGAAGTGGAATAAATCATTAATGGGGACCACTCAAACATTGGTGAGTTGCTTGGTAAAACATTAAAAGAGTGTAAATCAGAGGTATTTTTTTATAATGGAAGGAAGAGCATTTCCACTTCAATTTGCTAGAGAGCGTAAAGATTAGACTATTAGACTTCATAACAATGGAAAAGACTCGTGTGAATCTGATGAGTCCAGATCGACACTGTTTCATATCGAGGGGTGTGACACAGTGAGAAAGGAAGCACATGAAGCAATGCACCCTTCATGCATAGTGGCCGTTAGACAAGCCTCTGGAGGCTGTGTTCTGATCGGAGATTGCATCATTCGGTCATCGCTACGCTCTGCTACAATATGTGGCAATAAAATAAAGTGGCCTGAATGTGTATTGAATGACCAGGTGATCACATCTATGGAGTTTTTCTTCCCTGATGTCACAAAGATGGAATATTCTAAGGCAGAAATGGTTCTGGGAGCATGAGGACTCAAACCTGAATTGGTCTCGGTTATGATCAGAGCTAAAGTTGGTGAAACGAAATATTAGTCCGTGCATCTTAAGATGCTTTAACAAATATCCTATAAAACGTTTCTGTAAAAGTCTTTATCTTTTTTTTTTCTTTACCTTTTCGTTCCACAGGACGTGTCCTGTCTAAACAGAGACACTTCTAAAGTAATTATAGTGGACTGCAAGCGAGAGGCCTTCAGCCTGCAGCCCTTCAACGGCATGGCACTCCGCAAGTGGGACGGCAACTCAGAAGACCGCGCTCTCTATGACCTAGCTGCCTTTCTTAAAAGTAAGTGGTTAAAATACTGTACTTGCGTTTGAATTCAATTACACAAAAACGCACGTGAAATCCTAACAATCCTTTGTCCTATATAGCAATTGCGATGAGCGGTGTGGAGGACGTGCGTACTGTCTTGGAAAACTACGCCCATGAAGAAGACCCCATCGAGGCATTCAAAAGAAGACAAGCACAGCTCGCACTGGTAAATGAACAGTTTGAGTTTTTTTTTTTTTTTTTAATGAACCATGAATCATTTTAGTAAACCAGGAGTTTGAAGAATGCTTTTGAATTCTTTGGCGATGGCTCAAACCCAGTTTTAAAAAAAATAAACCCAAATTTAAAAAAAAAGTGTTTCGCTAGAAAGTAGACAGCAGAATTTATATTTGTATCACGTTATGACAGCAAAGCAGAGCAATTTAATTGTCTGTTTTCTACAAGTGGGGTTCAAGTCAATTCGGGATTTTTGATTGTGCAGAATAACTAACCAGTAAAAACTCCCTTTATCTCTTTGTATAATCACCTGCTACACTGTACCTTAAAGGAAGAAAGTTTTCTCAGTACACAGGAGCCATGATCAGGCTGCTTGGTTCACGTCTGAAACCCTGACCTTTCAGGAGCTTCTTCAGTTGCCCAAACATTTGGAAATGGCTGTGAACGAATGATTTGTGTGTTCAGTTCCCACAGCCTGATATCTCTCCTGGCGACAAGTTATCTGCTGATTTTCAAGGATAAATTCCACCCGCCGAATGTTCGCTGGAACAACTGCAGTGGGGCGCCGAGCCACCTTGGCCGGGATTATACGGGCTTCTATAAAATGTTCACACCATTCTAATGTTTTTAGCCAAGAGTCTCATCTCCGTACTTTTGCTTGAAGTGTTCTGTAAATATCAATCTCCTTTTGGCTTCATTCAAGAGAGATTTCATCACAAGCCCAGGACTGACTTGAACGCCCTTTGTAGACACCATTTTTAACATATTGTAATATTCATTCAGATTAAAGCGTGACAGGATATGGTCTAATAGGAAAAAGAAAGGGTGATGTGATGAAACCAGAGTTATGTTACCACATAACGTGGGCTGTTTTCCTCTACCAGCATCTGTTATTTCGGTGCTTTATCAGAGTTAATAACTCCTAGAAATGTTCCTCTCTCTGATATTTCACTTGTGTTTGTGTGTAGGAGGAGGAGCAGAGGCTGACTGATGTTTCTCAGCAGAAGAAACAGGGCTTATCTTTAGGTTCCATCGCAGGCCGTTTCTGGTCCCGCAAGCAGCAATGAAGGTCGTCCTCACTGAAGGCTGGTAGTTCTGGCCCACTCTGGGCAGTGACTGGTCAGTGGGGCAAAGCCACGGTCACTGGGCAGGTGGTACCCCTAGCTGCATGGGAGGGAGATTAAGAGGGGGGGGGGGAACATCCAGTTCCTTCCACTGAACTCTTGCTGCCATGGCTGGAAAGGGAACCCAGGAACTCCAAAAAGACTTTTAATATCTGTGTGCTGGTGAAGGCATTCTCTGGACCGAACACGGCCTACAGCATGCCTTCCTCCGATCTCAGTTGTTGTGTTTGTCTAACATTTCGTTCCAAAGGTCTATATACCTGGACCAAGTTTTCTCCAGTCCTTAGCTCATTTTATTCTTTCCACTTAGAGGGGAAAATCTATTATGAGCCACACCTTTTATTAGACACAATCTGCTCACTAGAAGAGTCTCCTTATCACAGTTTAGTGCTACGTCATGAGCGCTGATGAGGTGTGGCCACTCTTAGGAGTTATGTACCAGAGTTGTGTACTCGTGCTGCTGTAAGAACTGCGTGTGTGTGTCACAGCAGGCCGGATTGTAGTTCATATTAAGTTGGGTCATATCAGTCAATGAGATTGACACAGTGCCATTTCTGTTTATAACTGCGATGGTACACTACATCTAACGTGGTTGTGTAGTGCAATTAATGTGAACTGTTTAAATGACCTTCAATAAACGATGTATGTCTGACTTTCTATAATCAGTGTTACTTTTCCCTTCGTTCATCAGTTTTACGTAATTGCTGCTATAGGATAAGCTGCAATAGATCTTATCTACCTTAAATAAATGCAACTTTCAAAAGAACATTTTGTGTAAAAATGAGTGCAAAGATATATAATGTGACTCACTTGTGTTAATTCATTAATTTAATATTTTTAAGTAATTAAAATGGTCACAAGTAGGGCTGCACGATTTGATTAAAAAAATCACATTGCAATTATTTTGACACCTATTGCAAACACAACATAAAGTGTGATTTATTTATTAAATGTACTGCTAAATGTACCCTTTTGTATTAAAGCATATTTGTCTAGGCTGATACCAAAGAATTCAAGGAATGATCTCTTGAAGAGGATGTTCACCAATATCTATTTGTCAAGTCATTATTATTGATGAAGTAAATAAATTCATGACTAAGCGTATATTACCTGTAATAATTTATAATGAATAATTTATCCTTTTGTGATTAAATAATTGCACAAATACATATTGCAATTTTGAATTCTAATTGTGCAACACCTAGGTACAAGCATTTGGATTATTAGGGAAATCTTTTTTTTTTTTTTTTTTACCTTAGAATTATTTTCCTTTTCTCCTTTGATGATCTTGTCTTTCTGTTCATGATTCGTCCAGTTTTAATTTTACCTCTGTACACTTTCTCAGGTTTGTAAATGCTCAGTGTCTGCTGTTTTTTGTTTTTCACGCTGATTTCACAACAAACTGCTTGTGTACTTTTCATGCCTTAATACAACTATACAAGATATATACATTGTGACCTTGATGGTCATCATAATTTTTTTTTATGTAAACCTGGGACACGTCATCGGTGTTGTTACAAGATTCATTTTTGTCTGTGGGGAGTAAAGGCCAGCCTGTCCAGACCGATCCCAAACACAAAAAAAAATGCTGGCAATAGTAAGGCACCATATCCCACCGTGCTTGTGGCCCAGGAGTCAAAAAGCCCGAAACCACCGACCTAGCCTCCAACCTTCCCACGTTGGACCCACTGGACACGACACCTAAGGATCCACTTCCAACATCCCGGTGCCAGATGATACGGCACAGCCCAGAAACCCTGAGTTTCCATCCCCCTAGGGGCCGGAGCTGCTCTTTGGCACAAGGAGAACCTACACAATACTGGGTGTAATGCTTTGCTCTTTAATGTTGAGAGGAAACCACCTTTAATTAAAGTTGTCAACAGAACTTTTCCCCTAACGTTACGCCCTGGGGTTTAATAAATACGTGTTGTTATTGAGAACATTTTGATGAACTGAATGAATGAATGAACAAGGATGCATATCATTCCAGAGTAGCGTCAATGTAATTTCAGATACGTTTAAATGGAAAAGGATCCAATGAAGTTTGAAATACCTTCTTCCTTGGAATAAGTGGGTGTGAAATCTGGAAACCAGACTTACTTTTTCTTTTGCAGATTTTATCCAGACTGTTCGGTTCCAGAGAACAATGGTAAAAAAAATCTCCCTCTTGGTAAAACATACATTTAGATTTGCAGTGAGACTGAATGGAAGATTAATTTCAGTTGGGTGCATTTCATTACACTACAGTTAATTACATATATAATTCTTTACTCTTCCGGCTTTGAAATATTATTTTTATTATCATCGTTATTTTGCTCTTCTGTCCATATCGTGCGATGCAGTTTTATCCCTGGTGAGCTTATGGGAAAACTGCAAAAGGCAGGATTACATCCTGGAGAAGGCACAAGTCCATCGCAGGCCGCCACACACACAATATAATCACCAATTGCATTTATTATGCTCATGTGTAAAGATTATCTTAAGTCATTGGCATCTCAGTGTGATTAACAATGCACTGATACTATTTACCTGTGACCTCAGCTTTTCTACCCCATTTGACACCTTCCTGATAGACAACTTGACATCTGCACTAGAAGTATGTCTCTGATGACTTTATAGAGCATTAAGGAGCATGTGGGTTGTGAGTTTCAATTTCCACACGCACACGTTTTAAGTGGTCCTGGCAGACGAACCAGAGTAACATTGTGCAATTTCATGGTCCTGGGTTCAACCCTGAGTTTGTGTTTCTGTCTGCATACTTTCACAGAGTTTCAAATGTTCTTTCTCACTGTGTCTGAATTGGTTTTCTTCTGGATTCCTCCTGCAATCCAGAAACATGTTATATGGACTGGTGACTGTCATTTACCAGGTGTGAATGTGTGCACACATGGTGCTTATTTTCAAGCCTAGAGTTCCCGAGACACTGTGACCCTGATTGGGATCAATCTCTTACTGAAGGTGGATGAGTGAATGACAACTTTGACATGTCAAACACTGGATGGTTATGAGAAATCTGTTTATCTGTTAAGCTCATACTCTGCAGCGCAGACTCAACTTTGACCAGAGGACAAACAATAAAATTCATAAAGGCCACAAAAGCTTGAGAAATGATTGCATGCATTTGACTATATTTTATTGTAATTATTTTCTGTGTCTAAATTTTGCTCTAAGCTCTATGGATGGATTTCTGGTTACTTAAATGTAAGCCAAATGAATCAATATATTTTCATATAAAATATACCTTGTCTCCTAAAACACTTATCAACTTTTGTGATCACTTTTTTCAAGTTTTACTTGATAGAACTGCATATAATTTGAAATAAATACTCTCAGTATCATGTCATATGTACATACAATAAATCAATGAAAGCTGGTTAGATTTCCAAACAAGTGTTATCAAAAATTAAAGACCATATCGATCTTTTTGTATCTGCTGTACAAACCGAGTGAAAGGGTCATGAAAGGTTACGCTCAACCCATTATGCTTATTCCAGACCTTTGTATGCACCAGGCATGGTGTTGGTCCAAGTGGTGAACTTTTGCTTTTAGTTTGACGCCTCTGTGCTCGACACACGGCCACGTGCCGCAGCGCCCTCGGGCAGGGTTCAAGTCACGTAACGATCAACTAAACAGATCCTTAAGATTGTAAGCACGTTTTAGATTTTGCGTTAAGAGAAATCATATATAGTTGTGTTTGTTATGTTTAGGCAATTTAGCTGTATAAAATAGAAGAGAGACAATTATGAAACCCTGTGTTCAGGTCACTGTTCCAGCTTTAGGTTATAGCATGCTGGACGTGTTACACAGAAGATCTATCCATCCATTCATCTAGGAACTTCTATAGGTCAACTCGTTACCATGGAGGCCATTGTATTTATTCCCATTTTACAACCGTGGTAGGATCTCCAGTTTACATTCACACGCGCATTAAAACACTAGGGGCAACTTGCCATTTAGCCTAATCTGCATGTCTTTGGGCTGTAGTACCCAGAGGAAGACCACCAAACACAGGGAGAAGATGCAAACTCCATGGAAACAAACCCTGAGGTGGGAATCGAACCCGGACCTTGGAGGTGCAAGGCGACATCTACTAAGCCGACATAGGAAATACACTATATGGACAAAATAGTTGTCCAATGGCATTATATCCTAATACATATACGTTAATATGGTACCTCTTTTGCAGCTATAACAACTTCCAATCTTCTTGAAAGGCTGTCCACATGATTTTAAACAGTCTCTGTGGAAATTAAACCATTTTATGAGATCAGGTACTGATGTTGGATGAGAATGATGTTCCGGATCATCCCGAAGATACTAGATGCATCATGCTGGGGTAGAAAAGGTCCTTCCCCAAACTGTCCAAGCATTGTCCAAGATGTCTTGGTATGCTGATGAATTAAGATTGGCCTTCAGTGTGGATGAATGAAACACCTGAATTCAATTATTAACAGGTTTGTCTACATAGTGTATGCAATAAAATCTTTTTTTTTTTTTGGAGTGAATTCTAAATGCATTGCATGCCTGCTATAGCTACAACTCCTGACCAAACTGCGAGCTGAAGCTGTGAACAAAAGCCATGCGCCAGTCACACCTCAGCTCCCAGTGCACGTGCAGGACGAAGGTGCGCGTGTGGGAACAGGCATGACTCGAGCGCGTGGTGTCGAACCTGACACTTTGACAGATTCACATTTGCGGGCGCACCGTGCCTTCTGCCACTGCTTCACACCTTTCCAAACGTCGGAGTGTGTCGTTCCGACTCCTCTGATGTCCCCCTCAGCCCCCCCGCCACACCCCTCCCTCTGATCCTCACACCAGTCGAGACACAACGCCGCCTCGGCCACAAGCGTCGCTTCTTACACCACTGGACACGTGGATCACCGAGTGTGATGCAAAGCAGATAGAACACTTAATATTCTTTTGCTCAAAAAAAGACTTGTCGGTGAGGCGTCTTGTGTTATTTTTATCAATCAGGGGAATTTATTGACCATTATACATGCGTCTCCAAACATTACACGTGCGTCGCGTGCGCTTTCCGTCGAAACAGATGGTCATCGATTCATTTAATTAATGCGTTCCCCGGTCACGTGACCCCTCGTTTGTAGACCTGCTTCAATGCCAAATACCATATGATGTGCATGATTAAACACATTTTTCATAATTAGCCTAATGTATAATATGTTATACATGCATAATATGTAGTGTAATGTGACACATCCTCTCAATATAGAGCTTTTTATTTAACAACAACAATAATAATAAACAAATAAATAAAAATGAAAATATTTTGTAAAAAATCTTGTATGCTAAACGTTTACATTTTAACATTTTCAAAAAGTGTACTTAGTCACAGGATTATAGGGATCATGAAGATTATCAAAGGAATCATGCCCGAGAGTTGAAAAACTGAAAGATTCTGAAAAATAGCTCCTTTTAATCAAAATATAACTCACACAATACAGCAGTTTAAAATCTGGTGATCACTCGCTTTAATTATTCATTTATTTCCACTTTACATTAATCCTCAGCAATACTTACAATACTAAAAGCCATGCACATTTTGAATTTTTTTTTTGCAAATAATCACTTTTAAAGGTTAGTATAAATGCATGCTAAAAATGACATGGAGCTTCATGTCAATATTTTGTAACTGTTATGACAGCTATTAATAAATAAAATTCCTATTTTTGTGCCAAAAGTCTGCAAACAAAGTTTGTCAATATACACTGTATATAATTAATTGTATATTAATGAATAAACCCCGCCCCTTGTGACGCAGGCGGAGCGTGCCATACAGCGGAGGCACGCGCTGCGCTCATTAGCATAACAAGAGGCACAAAGAGAGAAAGAAAAAGAGAAGAGAAGCAACAGTTTGGAAAGCAGCTTGTTATTGTCCTTCTTTGTTCGGACTCAATCATGTTTAATTTAACCGCGAAATGACTTCTCTGTATATGTTGGAATGCACAGTTATACTATATATAAACTATCCTTAACCTAATCCTTAGACGCGAATATTCAACCCAGATGCTGGAGAAAATGCACTTGAGGATTGCGCAAGGATTAAAAAAAAAAAAAAAAACAGCCCTGTTTACCTGTATCGTAATCGAGTGCAACGGTCTGTGAGCGCGGCATATGGCAGATGTGGGCTGGTGCGCGCAACACACACACAGGAGAGAGGGAGAGATATGTCGGGCGCCTTTCTCCAACCTGATTATTTTGCTGATTTTATATCATACAAATTGTAGACAACCCATAAGGTCAACCTCGAGTGCTTTAATGACCCGCGTCCACATCCAGAGACGCGCATTAATCTCTCTCTCTCTCAGACTCATTAAGAAGAAGATGTTCATTACGGTGACGAGGTGGCGCGTGCGGGTCTCAGGCCCGCCAGGTGCTGCTTTAGCATACAGCTGTGGTCAGCACAGTAACCCCCCCCCCCCCCCCCCCCCACACACACACACACTTTTACACACTCACAATTCACGAAAGCAATTATATGTAATTTCCAACCCCCTGAGGCCCACAAGAGAAGCCAAGAGAACAAAAGCGGCCCCCGGATCTCCAGCGCGCCCGGGTTTAACGACTCACACGCGTCGGAACAACGACACACGTCGGGCTGAATTAAAAAGGGGTGAGTATGAACAACTTGTGCAGCACTCCCCCAAAAGAGGAGGAAAAGTACTGAAAAAACATGCATATAAAAGAAAATGGGTGAAAAAAATATATTAAAGGAGAAAACACGGTGCACTTCCAAATCCAGGCTGATTGATATAAAATTGCACATCACTATTAAGTCTTAAAATTCAACAGTACAGAACAGTATTGAAATATTTATAACACTTTATCTGTCTCCATGGTCAGCTCAATAATCAATCAAACTAATGTACATAATTGATTCATTCTTTTTTTCTGTCCACCATGGCTTTACAGACGGTCCATCCTATAACGGATCTGATGTATTTGCCAATCCCTGTTGTGTATACCTGTTTATTTGTCCCAGGTCCGTCTAACAACCCCTTCATTTTGTGAACAGCAGGCTCATTTGCATATGCCCCGCCCCCTCCACGGGTATTTAAAGCCCTGCAGCCTGGCGCTCCAAACTGAAAACGCACAAGTTCAAAGAGCGCAGTGGAGCTAACGCACAGGGAGCTTTAGTTTAGGTTTTAAGCTCCTTGCAACTTTTAGTAGCAGGTTATTAGTTTACTTCTCTCTTATTGTTCTATACGACTGTAGTTTTTTTGGGGGTTGTTAGCTTTATTATAGTTGGAAACCAGGGATCAGGAAATTTGTATCGGATACCTTCTGCAAGTCCTGTCTGTCTGCTCCCCAGGCAGACCATGAGGAAAATGGCTCACTTGTTATCGACGTGCCTTTTTATTTTACTATCATCCCAGCTGGTGAGTAGTCTTACACACACACTCTCTCTCTCTCTCTCTCTCTTCCTGGGGGGAAGCTTCTGAGTGGTGTTGCCCGAGGGCGCGCATGTATTTACCCTCATGTCCTGCTGTTTCTCAGGTCGATTCGGCCGGTGTATTTGAGCTGAAAGTGCATTCGTTCACCAGCCCCGGCGGTGTGTGTAAGAACTCGCAGGAATGCCGCATCTTCTTCCGTGTGTGTCTCAAACACTCGCACGATATGGTAGGACCTGAACCTCCGTGCTTGTACGGAACCGGACTGACGGACATCTTCAGCACTGATCCCAGCTCCATCGCCTCCAGCGCGCCCATCAAACTGCCCTTCAGCTTCAAATGGCCGGTGAGTTTCCAACCACCAGGAATGAAACTATGCACAATAGTTTAATTTCATACTTCTGAATGGATCCACTTTAATTTGATCCTGCTGCATAAGTAAATAAATAAATAGATGGATACAGGGTGTCCCTAAAGGCAAAATGTCTCTACATGACACACACATCTCACCCACTTGTTTTTTCTTCTTCTTCACTCCTTCTAATGATTAACTCGTGTTGTTTGTGTACTTTTGGATTTATGGATGTCTTATGTTTTTCTGTAACAGGGAACATTTTCGTTGACCATCGAAGCGTGGAATGCAGAGTCCGGCTCAGTGCAGTCCACAGGTAAATCACAGGTCCTTTACTCTCTCCACCTTTACACCCCAGGTCTTGGTGAATGAGTGAATGACCGAGCAGACTGTCTCGTTGGGGTGTTGTGTAGATAACCCGGACAACCGGATCGGCTTCGTGGCTACCAGCGGGAAGATCACGGCCGGAGAGAACGCGCTCGAGGACGAGCAGCTCGGAGAACGGAGTCAACTGCGCTACTCTTATCACGTGGTGTGCGACGAGTTTTACTACGGAGAGAGCTGCTCGGACTACTGCCGCCCGCGCGACGACGCCCTGGGCCACTACACCTGCGACTCATCGGGACAGAGGATGTGTTTATCCGGATGGAAAGGCGAATACTGCCGAGAGCGTAAGTGGCTTTTCTTATGCCTTATGCGAGTTTCTGTTTATGTTTCCATTGAAAAAGAAAAACTTCAACTTTTCTAATCTCTCTATCTCTCTCCCTCTGTGTGTGTGTGTGTGTGTGTGTGTGTTATCCTGTATAGTAGCCCATCATCATTATTGCAGTTTTTAATGTTGATGTTTGCAATACAGGGTGTCCAAAAAAAAAAAAAAAAAAAAAGTTATCTCTGAAACTATCCCAGAATTTGCAGCCATCATCATAAAACAACAAAGCCGTCTCCATGGTTTCCTCTGTAGTCACATGACCTCTATCTCTAATTCTCAGTGCACACACTGAAATACTAAAACTGGTATTTTGTAGATGTAGAGTTCGAAACAGTTCCAGAGAGTCGTTTCTTGCTCTTGCTCATGAGGAACTCCAGAGGAACCGTTAACACATCTGGTGTTGCGCATATAACTGCCCTTCCATCCCAATATTGCAACAGCTTCCTGATCCAGTCATGAGAATGATTTTTTCCCCCCTCTTGTGCCAATGGCATGTATAATCTGAGAAAGAAAGAAAAAAAAATCTGACAAATAGATGTGTATGTGAGGGGGAAAATCTTAACTTTAATCTTGCTCTAACATTAAGGTTCCTCTAACAGGTTCCTCTAACAATAAGACTAAAGACTAAGGAAAGGTTTAACGAAATGCGCTCTGCATTGTGTGAAAAAGACAGCATGTGTTTCTTTTGTCTGCATCCCAGCTGCTTAGTTTAGTACTTAACAAATACTTGACATGTCCAAGCCCTTGATAAGGTAAGGGGGGGGGGGGGGGGTTGTAAGAGTGTGTGTGTGTGTGTGTGTGTGTGTGTGTTTTAGTGCAAGAGGAACACTCATTCTAATTTCGACCTTTTCTTTGCCTCTCGTTTCTAACAGCCATCTGCTCTCCTGGCTGCAGTGGAGACCATGGTCATTGTGACACCCCTGGTGAGTGCACGTGTCGCCTCGGGTGGCAGGGCCCCCTCTGCGATGAGTGCGTTCGCCACCCTGGCTGCTTGCACGGAACATGCAAAGAACCATTTCAGTGCAACTGTAAGGAAGGCTGGGGCGGCCTGTTTTGCAACCAAGACCTTAACTTCTGCACCAATCATAAACCCTGCAAGAATGATGCCAAATGCACAAACACTGGCCAGGGGAGCTACACTTGCACCTGCAAGCCCGGCTTCACTGGCATCAACTGCGAGAACGAGACCAACATGTGCAACAGCAGTCCATGTAAGAATGGAGGCAGCTGTAATGTAAGTTTTGAGCCTAGAACTATATTATATTATGCTTCTCTTAATATACCTTATGCCTTGTTATTGGACTTCAAGACAGCATACATATGGTTTCCCGCCTTCTTTTTTTGTAGGAGCTGGTGAATGACTACTCATGCACATGCCCCCAGGGCTTCTACGGAAAGAATTGTGAGGTCAGTGCAATGACCTGTGCGGACGGACCGTGCTTCAATGGCGGAACCTGTGTGGAGAAAACGACTGGGAGTTACTCCTGCCGCTGCCCGTCTGGTTATATGGGCTCCAACTGCGAGAAGAAAATAGACCGCTGCAGTAGTGACCCCTGTGCGAACGGTAGGCCTTTAACAACACAGCAAAACAAACATGTCAAACCGGGTTTCTATGAAGCTCTTATCAGAAAAATTCAAGCAGTTCTGCTGCTGTGGTATTTCTTAGCTGTCTTCACATTCTGCCTGCGGCAGTCCACTATGTACAAAGCTTGAGGTGCATCCATTTAGCATGACTGCCAACACCATCAAGATTGCTGCATGAGCAGGGTAGGAGAGACGCCAGGTTGTCTCACATGCTGATATAGCGTGAAAGATAAACCTGCCATAATGAAGAAATACAGGAGTCCTATTGCGAAATAAATTGAACACACTTTTCCCATGTGTGCTTATTAAGCATTACCAGTCTGCTAGTAATGTTTTCTATAAATAAGATACACTAATCAGGTACCTACGCTTTGATTTACACCAAACAGTGTTGTTTACTGTAATGTTTCAATGTTTAACCTTCCCTTTCTGCTGTTTCTTTTTAAAAGGAGGTCACTGTCTGGACCTGGGGTACAGCCTGGTGTGCCGATGCCGCCCCGGCTTCAAAGGGCCGCGTTGTGAAATCAACATCGACGAGTGCGCCCGTAACCCGTGTCGCAACGCGGGCACCTGCGTGGATGGCATTAATGACTACACTTGCAAGTGCACATTGGGCTTCACAGGCAAGGATTGCAACGTGCGTGCCGAAGCATGCAACCTCCTGCCGTGCAAAAACGGCGGCACGTGCTACACTCACTTCAGTGGGCCCGTGTGCCAGTGCCCGCCGGGATTCATGGGTTTGCGTTGCGAGTACAGCCAGCCAACTACAAAGCCTGTATATGTATCTCCATTCCCTGCAGCCCTGGCAGTTTCCTTTGCTCTAGGCCTTATCACACTGACCCTTCTGCTGTGCGCTGCCATCATCCTCATCAAGCAATTGAGGCGCGGCAAAAAATCCATGTTCTCCTCTGTGCGAAACGACCTGGACATCATCAACAATCGCAACTCTACGATGTCCAAAACTCAGTCCAGCTACAAGGAGAAAGAAGCGTTCCTCATCCCCGGTGGTCCGTTTAAAGTGTCTAACAAGGATGCAGAACTCAACTCCGGTATGCTGGATACACTTTGTAACGACAAGGCCAACAACAAGCAAAAGATGCTGGACTACAATCTAGCCAAAGACGAGAAAAATACAAAGGACAAGCTAGACCTGTAAGTGTCCCTTCTTTCTTTCCTTCTTTCTTTCCTTCTTTCTTTCTTTCTTTCTTTCTTTCAGTTTTTATCTCTTTGCTTGCATAACTATGCAAAACTGAATTTGGTCTAACCAGTTTTGTTTGTATTTTCTTCAGGAAAAACACAGACTCCTCTCTATTAGTTCCGCCTTTGAGCTTCCCTAAAGGGGATTTATATCATCCCATATATATCATTCCTGAACAAATTGAACAACGTATTTTTGCTACTGAGGTAAGCATCATTCTGCAAAAATATAGATTTTCATCAAACATTATATTGAGTTTTGCTTAGACTTCTTATCTGCTTTAAAAAGACTAACAGTTGGTTTCTCTCTCTCTCTCTCTCTCTCTCTCTCTCTCTCTCTCTCTCTCTCTATCAGGTTTAACAGTATTGGAGCACCTCAATCGTCCTAAGGCTTCGCCTGAACATGTTTACATGCCTTTAAAAAGACATTTGAAGAGACAATATAATACTTTGACATATTTAATATTTATTGATGCTGCTCATATGAAAGGACTACTTTTCTTCAGACAATGTTGCGCAGACAAACCAAGAGAAGCAGAAGAGCTTTAGGAGGAGTGAAATTGCATAATTTGCACTACGATTAAAAAAAAAAATTTTTTTATATATATTTTTTCTATTCGTGGATGAATATATATATAAAAGATAAATGATCTCTATGGACCAACGGAAATGAATCAAAAGATCCTTGATCACAAGAAGGCAGGACCTTTTCTATCCAGATGCCGTATAATGAAAAAAAAACCCCGCATCTCAATCAAGAAGAGGACACTTTACACCAAACGAGGCCTTGCATGCGAAAATCTAAATCAAAGCGGGAAAAAATGTGAACTAAAGACAAGCAGGGCAAGACGACCAATAGTTATGGGAAATTGTCTGAAATGTTGTGGATCTGTTACACCTAACGATTGTAACGGTCTCAACTCAGTGAAAGTCAATTCCAATAAGTTCCTGATCTTAACATGGCTGAATGAAGATGTACTTATTAGAAACACTGAATCTTATTTGTAACTATGTAAAAAAAAAAAATATATGCAGAATACTAATTTCCCTCAGCAGCCGAGGTTCAGGGATGTTTGTTCAGCAAACATTGTTATTATAATTATTATTATATATTTTTTTTTTTACCATCTCCAAGCTATTTCCTAGATTCCCATGACTTTTGTTCCAGCAGACAGATTTATATTTGTAAAGATTTTCTGGTTTGTTGAAGTTCACTGTTCGTATCAGGGTCTTTAAAAAAAAAAAAAAAAAAAAAAAGACTCCAAAGAGTT
>JAOTQY010000050.1:11658869-11672445 GCA_026413445.1 Dolichallabes microphthalmus
ACAAATATATATAACCATAACAATGCAGAACAGTTTAACCATTAATCCAGTACCGGACATAATATAATATAATTTTATTTAATGATATTAAATTATTATAAGTGTGTGCTTAACACATTCAGTAGTTCAACCATTGCAGTTATCCATCCTACATAATATATATGCTAAGAATGACCAGTTGTGTTTGATAATCTTTTTAAAAGGCTTTTTAATCTCTAAAGGTTAAAATCATTAATCATTTTGTTATACACACTTGTGGGTTCCGTACCACCAAATTGTCGTTCACAATTTTTGTTTTGTGCGTAAATTCTTGCTGTAGCTGTTTCAACTTAGAAAACTTCTTTAACTTACGGAGTGTACCATCAATATAAGAGTGGTGCAATATATTTAATAACCTACAGCCAATTATCTTTAACATTCTACAACATTGTTCATTCTGTTTAAATTAGTTTTTCATTTATTTTAAAATGTATATAAAATTTATAGTTTATAAAGAACGATACAGCATATGTCAGACAATGTAATCAGACAGAATGATTGACAGGATATAGTAAAAAGGAAGTTCCCCCTTCATATTTTATAACACCTCAAGATAGGAATGAGGAAATGCAGTAATGAACTCTACAAATCTGTCCATTTTCCAAAGCTAATAAACTATTTCATAATGAGCAACCAAAAATCTATTAATTTGCTCATTTACTGATTGCTTTATTTATTAAAAAAAAAAAGAGAGAGAGAAAACAATGTCCTCATCACTAAAAATATAGACAAGATTGCCACATCCAGTGTTTTTAAGACCTGATAAGATAATCATGCTTACGTGCTACATAAAGAATAATATTAAAAGGTGTTACATCAAAAACTACAAAAGGCGTTGTAGTTTTACTGGGCGTTTTTTGCTACCTACTGGGTCCAATATTCTGCCATCTTACTAATTTTTCAAAGCTTTTCCAAACCCTTGATGTGTGTGTGACAGGATCGGAGTGTAGATATAGTGGTGTTCTGTAGCAAAGAGCGAAGGAAATGGTTTTAGTGGTCACTGTGGACCTCCTCAGGAATGTGCTCCTCGGGTAGTAGCTCTTGCTTGTCATCCAGGAGTAGGAGGCGCTGATGCTTCACACGACGCACCGAGATCACGAGCAACCCAACAAGCAGCACGACTGACATGATGGCCAATGTGGTGACCAGGAAAAAGGCTAAGGAAAAAAAATTATAATTAGGAAAGGAATTAGGAAAATGTATTTTGCAAAGAGTCATAATTAATAAGAAAGATTAGGAAATTATTAAACAGTCATATTGTCTTTACCTGGACTCCAGCGACCCCTGTGCTCCCCATGCCCCCAGTGCTCCTCAAATCCCCCTACGGGAACAATTCACACTTATTACTACATGACAAAAGTAAAACAAGCAGACAACCACTATTATGGTTTATAGAAATTTGCTTTTACATACAAGAATTCATTTCAAAACTATGGACACTAATGCACGCAATTCCATGTTACTTTTGTTCATTCTAGTTTCTAAAATGACAACTGCTTTCTAGTTATCTTTCGGTACCAACATCCAGACAGTGAACAGCACTTTTCAAATGCATCGCATATAGTCAAGAAGTAAGAGCTATTAAAACTGGTGCCATTAATATGTAAAAAGATTTTTAAAACATGCAGCCCAGCACAAGATGTGCCTCTCAGTGTAAACGCTCACTCCAAATGTGAGCTACCAACACTGCAGTCCTATGAAAGTCTGTTTTTAAAACATCAGTAAGGCATTCCATAGCCTCAGTTGCACATATATATTTTTTCCCCCTGCCATCACAAAACTTGAAACGTGCGGTAACGTGACAAGCTGAACCAATCACAGCGCTCAGCATGAGGTGCCAAGTTCCAGTAACTTCCTGATGCAGACCGCACCACGGTTCGATGGAAGCAAGCCCCACGCCACCATACTCAACAGGGCCAGGAATCATTTCTCTGGAATGCTCACGGAGTCAAAAAAAAATGAAGTGTGAAAAACAACCCAGGAATCTGTAGAGCTATTTCCATGAGAATGTGCCCTACAGATCCTCTCTTAGACAAACAAAGACGACTATTTTTTTTTTTTTAGCCAAGGCCATTTTCACAGAGGCAAAGTGTGTTTGCACCAAAGTTTTGAGGGGTTGCATCAACAAGTGCAGTTCTGGAAACATCCAAGACTTGGGATAATTTATACAAGCCTGGTTCTCTGACAAAGGTGGTGAACACTAAGGTACACAAACATCATAACCACTACTGTGGTAGAACCAACAACTGAAGGATAAGTTTTGGTGGTTTAAAGCAAATAGCTGATTAACAGCGTGCACACACTACTGCTCGTCCTGCTTGCAAGTGAAAACAGAATGCATGACTAAGAACTAGGGGTGGGTGATATACCGGTAGAAATGTGTCAACCGATGGAGATTTTGGTCTATCGTCTTAATCGCGATTGAGATCACGTGACATTGCGCGTTACGTAACCATGCAACACACATTCACTTCTATGGGAAGCCAAACACATCTAAAGTGGGACGAAACCGGTGGATCGCACCGAATCACAAACCTGCACGACCCACTGGGCAGCGCTGATAGAAATAGACCGCTCCAACCATCACATTTAATTTTACCCCGCTGGGATGCGCACGTACAAACCAAGCATGGCAAGACGGAAACAATAGTAAACAGTCCTGACATTTTAAATAAATTGTTTTAAAATAAACAGTGGGTCGCGCAGGTTTGTGATTAGAGCGGCGCTGCTCAAGTTGGTCCGCGCTGTGCGTTCCACCGGTCTGCGCGAATAAACCAGATCATCTCTGCGCTATCCAGATAGTCGCTCCGCTCTCCACTGGGCCGCGCAGATATTTGGTTCAATCGGGTGCCACGGTTTCGTCCCACTTTTGATGTGTTTGGCTTCACATTCACTTCGACAATGGAAGAAGACGGTGCAGCAGCAGTGAGTTTGCCTACATGTGACGAAACCAACAACGAGGAGATTGTAAAGAAAAAAGGTGTATCGTCTGTGGTGTGGAATTGGTTTGGGTGTAAGAAACGAGACGAACGTGATTTGCGAGGTACGCAAGTGCACTGTTTTAGTAAGCGGTGGAAACAAATCTGAAATCCAAGCATCTAATCGAATATGGCCAAAGTAAAAAAATAAAAAAAAAGTGGAAAATCTCACCAATTCACAGTTTAAATAAAATGACATTATGTAAAACAAATTCTTTGTGTTTGAATTTTTATTCATGCATTTTCAGATACAAATAGCTATATTGAGATATATATATCGTTATCGAGGTAGAAAATTGCTTCTACCGTGATAGAAGACTTTGGTTATATCGCCCACCCCTACTAAGAACTATCACTAAAGGTGTTGCCTTATGTGTCCTTTAATGAGTGTGTTCCTGAGTGTATGTATATGAATTAATCCCAGCAGTCATTGCTTATTTATACATACAGGTACATTAGAAGCAAACAAAGAACTACAAACATTATTAAATAGGTCAAGGTAATACCATCTGGTTCATTTAAAAACTGCTTCCCTTTATTTAAGCATTTATTCAACTCTATGCACAATCTCCTCCTACCGTCTTTCCCAGCGCAATTGGACATGCATTCCTCCGGGGTGCTGTAACGGTTCTTGTTGCCTTTGCAGCCTCCGTAGGTGAACTCCTGGCAGGACTGAGTATGCGGCTCATAGTAGAACATCCGGAAAGCGGCACGGCATGGTCCAGCATCAGCGGGCACAAAGCAGGCCTCTGTGTAGAACACATGTTTAGGATTTACTGATGTTCGGACACAATTCATTTTTCTGAAACATAACTGATGAGTTATTTGATGGAGATAAATTACCTCGATCCTCAAGCGTCTTCTCGGAATCCACAACTTTCACTATGAAGAGAGAGGTGATGAAATTATTAACCCAATCTCCAAACATGAGCTCTTCCACTCACCGGCTGATGCATGCTGTTTCGGTTAACAAGCTTCAGATCTAAATGTGCAATCTAAATAACTTGATGCACGCCTGTGTAGGTGTACTCATGTATACTATTTTCCAATAAAAAAATTTAAAACACTGATGCAATGATCTATTCAAAACAAGACAACAACTGGTACCTTCCAACATACAGTAAACACCATATACATACCTGTGCAGGTGTTCATGCACTCCTCCTCAGAATCATAGTTGTTCTGATTGCCACCGCATCCACCATATCTGAAGCGTTTACATGTGCCACTTGTGTAGTAGTAGCGCACGATGGAGGCCCTGCACAGCCCTGCCTCAGCATCAGCCAGGCACTTCTCTGAAAAAAAAAAAAAAAAAAATCAATAAATAAGGTAATGTTTCCATTTGCCACACCACCACCCAGTCTGGGCATCAACAGTCCCCAGGTACTAATAACTGCCCTTTAAAATTTAGGAACCACAGAGTTCAAGTCTTTAATTTGGCGACAGCGTAGTACAACTTTCCATTAAAAGTACAGTAGATGCTAAAGACCTACTAAAAATACACACCTGCATACTCTCCTGAAGACATTTTAGGCAGGGCAGCGTCAGATTTATCTGAGGATGTAGACATGAGATTAAGATGTTGCACGATCAAGATGTTGCACATTTTTTGTTCTTGTTTATACGCTGCTCATTTTTCACATTAATGAAGACTGACTGCACTCTCAGAGTTTGAATTCCTTTCTATACAGTATGTAATTTATCCTGCATAATGTATATACTTTATTTATATAGCTTTATGTTTAACCTTTTCTCAAATAACAGCCAAAACGACTTGAAGACAAAAGCTATTAGATGAGAAACAGCGGTATACTTTTTTACTGTACTTAAATACATTATTCACATATGTGAATTTCCTGTGGAGCTGAACAGATGACATTCAATTCATCACAATTAATTCAACATTTGATCCTGAATTAAAATTCACTTTTTACGTTAGCTAAAAACAAAAAAAATTAAGCTACTGGTAAATTTAGTAATATACAATATTAAAGCAATTTAATTTAGTGGGCTAAAATAAGTTACCTGGGGTCTCCTGAGTCAAGGACTTTCTGGATTTTGAAGACACTGAAGTTTCAGTAAGCGCATTACCTGTACACAAGAGAAAGATTGCACATATGTAAACCTATATATACTTTTTTCACCAATCCTGAACTTCATGACTTCAGTGCTACATTAAGGCATAAAAGCAATTTAGCAGGAGGTTATTGAATGTCCTAAAATTTAAAATAATTATATGATATACAACGAGAAGGATTAAACAACTGGAAAGGATTAAACTTATGGAAATTCATAAGGTCATAAAATGTCGAACTGCACTTCACTCAACAGCCATCCACATTCTACAATTTATTCTACTATTAAATATCACGTTCAATTCCTATTACAATTTTACATTAGCCGACACTGTTGATGACCAAATAAAGTGTCAGTAAAGTAAATGGGCAAAATAATAAATTTGTTGTTGGTTTTCTTTCGCCTGTTCCCATTAAGGGGATGTCCAGGCAGACGATTCGATTCACACATTTAACTCTAAATGCATTTGACACTAGATGCCTTTCCTGATGCAACCCTCACATTTTTATCTATCCCAGGGATTAGTACCATCTCTGGACATCCTTCCAGTGGCTGGGTTTGTGGCACTGGCTGGAAATCGAACCCAGGTGAAAATCTGTTCAGGGGATTGATTTGAATATCCAAATCATCTCCTGTTATGAAGTCATTGGTAGCTCTATATTGCAGTGAACAAACCCCCTTAATACTTAAATTGTAAATAATTGTGTTCCCATATTAAGTGTGCTCTCCAGTAGTTTTCAACTACAACTTTTAACACCACCCCCGTGCACCAATGTGATTCATAAACCCTGAGAAAGAGGCTGTGGAAAGCTGATACTTAAACCAACTTTGGAGCCCCATTTCTACTACAAAGCGTATCATGTTTCAGTTAATCATTCCCAAATTCACCGGTCTTACACGCTTCATTCGTCCAATTAATGTTTTTGAAATAATTTATACACTTATTTATTTTTTAATGTAGTGTGAATCTGTAGTACATTTTGTTTACAATATTAAACTACCATTCATATGTATTTATTCATTTTGTTTATCGCAGACATGGCACATTTTTTACAGCGATTATTACAGAGAATTTTTGCAAATATTTTTAGTCATAATTTGTCTTCATAAAAATTTTGGTTAGACTTTTATCAGAATCAAGCTCTGGTAATGATTTGTTACACCATAAAAGGAAAAAAAGGGGGGGTGGGGGTGGGAGGGAATCTTCCCCTGTATAACACTACACATTCGGCCACATGTTCTACAGTCAGTTAAAATATCTAATCTAAACTTTTATTACATTTAGTCTGCTTCTTTACTTTTTGAAATCTAGTAAAGAGCACCACATAGTGGCAGCTAGTATATGCATCAGTCAACTACTATAGTCTATGCAACCTTAAAGGTAAGGAAAATGGTTAAGTGTGCACAGAATTAACTCTAAATGCATTTCCCAAACAGGTTTCTTGAACACAGTAAGCAACCCATGACAGAGGACACTCAACCGGTTCCTCAACAACTCTGTGTAATGTGAAACTGCCTGCACCGCACTTCCCGCACTGTGGTGGACAACTCAGCGCTAGCTTTGCTAAAACAAGAACACCACAGCATTGTGTAAAGCAGGAAGAAGAGGTCACAGTTTTCATTGCTCTAGTTCATCATTAACTTTGACCACATTTTCTTTTCACAAACTAAAAGAGAACTGAATATAAAAAGCATATCGAACCAGTGATCAAACGAAACCGTTATCATTTTACACACACACACACACACACACACACACACACACAAAAAAAAAAAAAAAAAAAAAAAAGGGGCGACAAACGTGTGTTAAAGTCGCATGATAACACAAACCTTTCCTTATCTCTCAACAATGAATTCACAGCTTTGGTATTGTCTGCTTTACCTTTATGTTTTTTTTTTTTTTTTACAGTAAGTAACTTATATTCACAAAAAATAATTATATTAAGTCATTTCCAGAAAACATCAGCCACAAACAGGTTTTTCAGATTAAATTATACAGCTCAACATCTGTCGCTTTACGTTTTATCTGCTGGTTAGACCTCATGTTTACTCGTCAGCCTTTCCTCAAAATGAAGAACACAAAATGGCTGAATAAGTATCACACAAAAATGCAGCTTAAGCAAGATTCTTATTCACTGACGAACTTAGCGACAGCTCGCTAGACCTCTAATCAACAAACACTAATCAACTACTTTTTACTTAGATTTATTTTACAAAAGTTTACCACCTACAATCATTAAAAGATATACTACTTTTTGTAACTGTTTTGAATTAGGCTGCAGTCTACTACTGTAATTGTGAACACACTTTGGCTTTTAATACATTTCATTTGGAGACGTTAGTCATGGTCATTACCGGTTTGTATAAGTATTTCGCAGTTGCTGAGATTCTCTTCTAAATTATCATATGGAAAAGCTGTTCAACAGGGCAAAACGAATAAAAGCCCAGACACACGGCATCCGGGTGGCACAATGATGTAATACATCATCACAATGATGTACTAAAATCCTGTTTTCCAGTAAGCATCAAGTTTTTACCACATTAAAAATAAGTACTTTAATCTGCCCACAGAAGCTGTGTGTCGATACGATTCTATCCTATACAAGTTTTAGACAATGTCCACACAGGAAGCATTTTCCACTGAAAACTGTTGGTATAAAATAAACGATACTTCAGCAAGAAACATGATCATCTAATTAGGTAAAATACTGAATTACCCCAAACAATTACTCCCTCTTGGGGTAATTATAATTACATGGACTTTGCTGATTTTCTCTCTTTTTTTCCATTTTAAAACAATGCTGAAGGGATCTAAAATAAGCAATAATTAAGCGTTCATAACGGCTCTAATCTGAGGTGCTGTTAATTGGGGATTTCTGAGGTGCTGGTAATTCTAAATGAACAACTTCGCTGCAGCAGAGGTAAGTTTTGGTCTTGCTTTACTGGGGTAAACTTCATGAGAGCTAGTTTCATCATCATGGTGCTTGTTGGGTTTTGCAAATGCACTTGAAGGTCAGACCTTCTGGAACAGTATTGTCATGTCTTAAAATAACAACTAACTGTTGTTACTAAATTATCTAATGCCATGTGTGTCATTTCATAGTTTTTACATTACACTTGAATTAAAGAATAACCAAGTACTAAAGATGTGAAACCATTTTTTTTGCAATTGGAAGATGTAGAATGCGGGTTTCATAGCTAGGATTTCAAACTTATCAGGCAGCATATCAAAGTGTTCAAGAAACAGCTCATCAGCATGATAATCAAGTTTTAAAGGTAGTTTTTTTTTTTCCCTGGGTCACTCTTGTTTTGTATTTCAACATGAGCATTCCATTATCACATTTATAATTGTGTCCAGGACTGAAATGATATAGATGTTCACATCCATCATAACTGCTGTTCAGACAGGACTCAAAGTCGGACAGACAGAAAGATAGACGTTTACCTGTTACACCATTACAAGCGTTCTGACATTCCTCTATTGAATTGAAGCGGTTACTGTTTCCGCCACATCCCCCATACACAAATTTTTTACAGGTTTGGTCAGTGACATCGTAGTAGAATCGAGGGAAGGCTGCCCGGCAAATACCTACGTCATTTTCCAAACGACAGTAATCTGAAACACACAAAGTAAACGGGTTTTTAACAAGTAAACAAGAGTATTCCCGCTGTTGCATCTTTTTTGTGTGTGCTTTTGTTTGTTTTATTTGGTCGTCACCAGGGACGTACCTTGCAATCAGAAGGTTCTGTAAGAAAACCGGTTTATCAAGTCCTTTAAGTAGGAATGAAGACAGACAATGAGAAAGAACACCACAGCTGCTTAACAACATTCTTTTTGGGTGCAATCAAGTCATGGTTGACTGCAACTCGGTTACACCCTTATGAATTTGTAGATCAGTCTGATCCTTGATTCGATTCAATTTTATTAACATAGTGCTTTTAACAATGGTGATTGTTTCTTCTTACTATCATTTCAGGGAGGGTTTTCTTGTCACCGTCGCCCTCGGCTCACTCATCAGGGACAATATCATTTTGATTTAATATTATTAAATTTCTTTTGATATTGTAAGGCTGCTGTTGAGTATACTTAAACATACTGATAACCAGTTCACGGGCAGTGGTGACAGGGTAACCTGTATTATTAAAATTAAGAAAATGGTCGTTGTTTTACCAGAACAATTAACCAAACACACAATCACGTAACAAATAAGACAAAGTTGTAGCTTTGAATAAATCTATAATTTACATTTTTGTTCTGAAGAAAAATACAAATATTCACCATCTTAAAAAATTTTTTAAAAAATAAAAACTGTCAGCAAACTAATGTACATAATGTTTGGGATCTTTAAAAAATTTTTTTTTAAGTTTTATAATTGTAGCTTCTATTGCTAGATAGGTCTCGCATTGCTACGAAACAGTCCATGTTTTTTTTAGCCTCTATGGCTCTTTATGTCGTGTTTTAACCGACAGTTTGAGAAACGCAGAATCGCTTTTATCGTAGCTACGTAATACATATGTTTACATAAGATTTTTTAAAAATATAGACAAGTCACAATTTCTACAATATTCACTATTTAAAATTTGTCAGCAAGGTAATGTACATAGTGTTCTGTACATTTAAAAAAAAGTTTAATAATTGTGTTAGTTTCTAGTGTTACAGCATATGGGTGGCGCGTTGCCACCCATATGAAAACGTTCCTGTTCCTGTTTCCACATTTTCTCATAAATTATAATTAAATCTATATTATTATAATTATTTTAGCCTCAACGCTTCTGAATGCAAAATTTCAACCTGGAGTTTGAGAAACGCATATTCGCTTTTAACGCTTTTATCGAAGTTCAGTACTATTAAATGTTAGAACAGGATATTCTGAAATAGTACTAGAGGTTCTATATGCCGGGGGAAAAAACGCAATTGAAAAGTGCGTTAGAAGAAGTGTGTGTGTGTGTGTGTGTGAGCGCGCGCGCGTTTTGTCGGTGTTTACCTGTTGAGACGTTGGTCTTGCGGTACATTTTGGAGCTGTTACTCGCTTCGAAAATACAAACATCTTTTCCGTCTTTCATACAATTCACCAAGAAACACTGGGGAGATCCATCGGCAGGAGTCTCGATCAGAGCCAGCTGGCAGTCGTCTTTAGTACAACACACCTCTTGGCAATTCTGCGCGTCCGAAATGTCGACCAGTTGATCTTGGTTGGCCAGAGAGTCAGCGCTCAGACCTTGGTCCAGCTCGGTGAACTCACATCCATTCTGCCCGTCCACTAATCCTGTGCCTAAAAGGCAAGCCAAGACAAGTACCCTAATCATGTCCCGATGTTTCTTTTTCCCCCCCTCGACAGTAACTACTGTAAGAGCTGCTTTCGTCCCAGTTACAAACCTCTCTCTAGTCTCTATTGCTTACAGGTGTGTTCTTCCGCTTGTTACAGGCTAATTACTTCCTGATATACTGACGTCATTGTTTGTCTTGATAAGACTGGCGACTTGTTTCTATGTTTTTTCCCCTTCTCGGCTGTTTTTTTAACCTACAAATTTTGTAAACACGCTACAAAAAACTTTTTCTCCACTTTTTGTGACATGACTGAAGTATTTAGTATCTAAAGCGGCTACTTCTGTCTAGACTTTTAATAACCTTTGAGACTGTAGTTGCTATGCTCATCCAGATGATGGCGCTCTTTATCTGGTAAATTTTTACCGTTCTACATGCAGTATACTACTGTAATTTATTCACAGTTTTTTTTAATGTAAAAAAAATAAACGTTCCTGTTTCCACATTTTCTCATAAATATGAATTTTACTTAATGAAGTAAAGAATTGTGAAACTTTTTTTCTGAACCAAAAACCTTACTACAGTAAATATGTTAATATTTGTGTATATTCATTCATTCATCTTCTACACTGTATACAGGGTCTTGGAGGGGCATGGAGCCTATCCCAGGAGACTTAGGGCATGAGGCAGGGTACACCCTGGATAGAGTGCCAATCCATCGGAGGGCACACACACACACACACACACACACACATACACACACTACGGGCAACTAACAGGGATTACCCTAATCATCCTGTCTTAGGTCTGTGGGGGTTGAACCTGCTAAGCATAGGGAGAACATGTAAACTCCGAACACGCAGACTCCGAGGCGGTAATCAAACCCTCGACCCTGGAGGTTCAAGTCCACGGTGCTAAGCACTATGCAACAATGCTTCCATTTGTGTATATTGGTATTTTTTTATATTGGTCCATGTGCCATCTGGCATATCAGGCAACGGATACTCCCCACACTGAATATATATCTGCCGTTTCTGTGGCATCTACTTAAGGGGTCAGGTTGCCATCTAGACACCTGATCATTATTCAAAGTCTACAGGCTATTTTGGAGCACTAATTAGCCTAATCTGCATGTATTTGGACTGGGGGAGGAAACCGGAGTACCTGGAGGAAACCTTTCAACCACGGAAAGAATTATGCAAACTCCATGCACACACACCCGAGATAGAAATTATAATCCTACCCTGGAGGTGCAAGGCCACAGTTCTAACCATTACTCTACTGTGCTGCCATTTGTGTATATATGTATATGTATCTCTACATTTTGATAATTGTGTTACATAGTCAGGTCCAAAATAATTTATATTTTTGCCTCTCTGCACCACCACAATGAAGCAATTTAAACAATAAATGAAGCAATTAAAATAGGATTGAAGTGTAGACTTACAGATTTCATTTGAATAGATTAACACAATGATTGCATTAAGTATTTAGGAGTGATAATTACACATCTTAAATATTTAATTTTAGATTTATTGTATTGGTGTACAAATGAAAAAAAAAGAAAAAAAAAAACAAAACACACACATATGGACCTGACTGTATATTTTTAAGCCACAACAGAAAATGGGTCAGCATAGCCTTGTGAGTAGGAGATAGGTGGTGACAAAGATCTCGCTACTTGCTCAGACAGAAATTTATTACAGATTGACATGAATTACCAAGCTGTTTAATTCAGTAAAATATTTAAATTAACTTTCTCATCTCTGTAGTCATTGTCGTTAACAGAATGTCTTTTAGGTCTATGTTAACCTTTCTTAAAGATCTGTACTGGCATGTTCTCTTAAAGTCAGATGCACCCAAATTACTGAATACCAGCTTCTCACTGTTTATCCTACCAAATGAATCTCTATTTCTGTGTAAATTTTCTAAAGCCTTCATAAAGTTTATGTCCTCAGTTCAGTTAGCAAGTCTATAGTATAATTATTAATAATAAACTTACAATATCGTATGTACTAAAAATCCGCTCCTCTCCTACACTGACAATTAGTAGAGTTAAAGTTCTATTATGTAATATGATTGACAGGTCGATATTTACATTTACAGCATTTGGCAGACACACTTATCCAGAGCAACTTACATATTAACTCATTCCACATCCGAGACGTTGAGGGTTAAGAGTCTTGCTCAAAGGCCCAACAGTGGCACCTTACTGGTGCTGAGGTTTGAACTTCAGTCCTTCCGATCAATGCCTTGAGGTATCCCTGCTCATATAGAAAGAGGACTTGGTGTGGCTGCCAAAGCAGTGCTTTCTGTGGAAGTGCAATAGCACAGTCATCATGTTGGGCTACTTGATCATTGCTGGGTTTTGCCTGTGCCTCTTTTACCTCTTATTCAGGACCCAGACACCCAAGAACTTTCCTCCTGGACCACAACCCATTCCTATATTTGGGATCTTACTTCAGCTGAACATCAAGAATCCTCTGTAAGACTTTGAAATGGTATGTCATTATATCATCAGTAATCTGAACCATAACTAAAATAACCTTTATACAGTACATGCACCTTAGCTGTAATGGTTTATCTGCACTATGATAGTAATAGAATACTATAGCTATATATTGCTGAACTCTAGAGACTTTATGTTTGAAAATCCCTGATCAACAGTTTCTAAAATATTCAAACTAGCCTATAACCAGCAACGAATTAAAAAACGTAAGCATACACTCACTCACTCATTGTCTTTACCGCTTTATCCTGTATTCAGGGTCGCAGGGACCTGGAGCCTATCCCAGGAGACTTAGGGCACGAAGCAGGGTACACCCTGGACAGGGTGCCAATCCATCACAGCGTAAGAATACAGACACCCCATTAACAACATACACTGGCTGGTCTAAGAGCCTTCCACTGTATAATTACTGCACTGATTAATATGGTTCAAGTTATTTAAAAAATTTAAATATCCTGTGGTTGTGGCAAAAATATTACTCTGTTTTAGAAAGTTCATGTTTAATAGTGAAAGTAAGAGCATTTTCACATGTATAAGCAAAGAGAACTCAAGGGATTGGGACTAAACAGCTGTGTAGCCTTAGGAAAGCTACTTGTCCGTGAGGCCATGGGCGTCGCTAGGCCATTTTTATGGGGGCTTTAGCCCCCCTAACATTTGTACTCAGCCCCCCTAAAAATTCTCCATAAACTTCACACAAATTGCTGGTCG
>JAOTQY010000050.1:11872049-11885355 GCA_026413445.1 Dolichallabes microphthalmus
TTTGTTATTTTGTTTTGGGTTTTGTTATTTTGTTTTCAGTTTTGTTAATTTGTTTTGCACTTCACGGCCACCGTACATTCATCTTCTTTTCGGAATTAATGAACCATTACGAAAATGCATGAAGCACCTATGAAGTCTAAAAAAATAATTTTGAGTAAAATGTTTTTTTCCTTTTTTTTTAAATTTGATGTCTACATTTTCTCCTGAGACATAAAAGGCCATACTTATAAAGGCCTCTGATGAACTTTGTGACTATCTCTGCTGTACGATCTCCTACAATCTCTGAATCGTAGCGGTTTAGAATCAGATTTGTGAACGTTGAGAAAGGGCTTAAGAAGAACTAATGCAAGCCCAGACTCGAGCAACTTCAATCAATTGCGTTACTGCACTTTTGCATTCATATATGGAATATATGATGATTGTTAAATTGCTTATTTAGTAACGATTACAGCATTTATCAGACATCCTCATCCGAAGTGATTTACAGAAGCACTTTGTATCCTCCATCAAAACACTTTCTCTAGTCTAGTTCATCCTCTAGTTGAGTTAATTGTTAACAAACTTGTTACACGCTATTACCCAGTTAAGATTCTGACGGAAAGACAGAGAGTCGGCAAACCGTGTTGAGATAAAGGCACCGGTCACGATGGTCAGTTTAATAGGAACCCTTGCACATTTATGTAGTTATCTCTTCATTTAGACTTGTGGCAACAGCACAGTGCACAAAACTGGTCAACTTTGAATGCAAATTCTGGTCAACAGCTTCATTTGATTGTAGCATCAAAATGAGGGGAAAGTGTTTTTACCCATAGTTTGGTTCTTGGTACCAGCTGGGCTGATTTGATTATCTCAGAAACTGCTGATCTCTTGGGAATTTGACACACAAACAGTCTCTAGAATTTATATGGTTTTGGGGGGGAAATAACAAACACCCTTGAGCAGGGGGTCTCCAGGCTGGAACACCTTGTTTATGTGAGAGGTTAGCGAAGAATGACCAGACTGCTTTGCGCTGACAGGAAGTTTAGTTTCTCCTTTAGAACAAGAGCAAGCACCTGAGTTTATCGTGAACATAAACTCTGAAACTGGACAGTGGACGTCTGGATTTTTTTCTTTTTTTTTTCTTCTCATCAACAGTTTAGTTCAGGAGAGTGTGATCTCAAATTCCTGTTCTTGCCTGACGGGAGCAGAACCCAATCTGCTGTTGTAAGACATCCAGCTCAAGGTTAGACGTCAGATGTATGCTGAGATGCTTTTCTGCTCATGTGAAAAAAAGTGAATATTTGATTTACTATATCCTTCCAGACGACTTGAACCAATCCGGCTCAAATTTCATCTCACCTCTCCACTTCAAAATTCCACTTATTCTTTCTTAATTGGTTTTCACACCGTTCTGTGTTGCCTTTGATAGACCACTCTTGTGCGTGAAACATCACAAGATATTGCCAGTATCTATTCTTCAATCCAAGTCAGACAGAACACACCTTTCCCCCAGTTCTGATGATGCATGTGAACATCATCTGATCCGTACCTACTTGGTATGTTAAGATACAGTACTGTATTTGCTTAACACAAATGTTCTTCAAATGAACCTAGGCATGTCAAAAACGAAATACTAGAAAGCGTCTTTCTTGTCTACCCCAGTAAAACTGAGAATAGACAAATACAGTATTAAGTCAGAATTATTGTACCATTGATAAATGATAGGAGAGAGCATGGCAAGAAAAAGTTCATATTGTATGAATTAGAGATGCACTCCAGTAGAGCACCAGAAATGTATTATTTTTTGGTTAAATAAATATTTGTGCCATATGTCTATAAACACACTCTGATGATGTTCTAAAATAAAAATGATGCACTTAATATGAACTGCATATCTACAAGATTCACAGTTCTGCATGTACATTCCAACTTTATAATGGGTTGGGATAAATCTTCTATACTGATTATGCTGTACAGGGTTGCAGGGGACCTGGAGCATTGAAGGGTAAATTTGCGAACATCACTCACCGTAATCTGCAAGTTTTTGGATTGTGGGAGGAAACCGGAGTACCCAGAGGAAACCCCACCAAGCCCGGGTAGAACATGCAAACTCCATGCACACAGACCCGAGGTGGGAATCGACCCTTGACCCCGGAGTTGCAAATCGTCAGTGCTAACCACTATGGCACCATGCCTCTTTGATAAAAAAAAAAAAAAAATTTGATTATTCTTATATATTTAAATTCTTTTCAACTGTAATTACCAGTTTCTTGTCTAGTGGAAACAGACCACTGCTTTGAATCATCATCGTAGTCAGATTAGATAGAAGATAGGAAGCTTTTCAAACAGGGATGTGAATAATTTTTTCCCCAGAGCACAGGGTTCACAAAAAAAAACTAAACAAAAAAAAAAAACACACCTTTCCAGTATAGAGCTGATTTAATAAATTAACTCTTGACCTTTACTCAGTGACCCCCCCCCAAAGAACTTGTTAATGCGTGTTAATGGATTTTCAGAATTTTCTAAAATGCAAATATGGCCTTGTAAAAACTTTTCACAACAGTGTAAAATATTTTTGGGTTGTTTCCAAGCTCACTAATGCATTACAGTACATGGTGGTAATAATTTTGCCTCGAAGGGATGCAACCTTTAAAAAGATGTTTCTCCGTACATTTAGTTCACTCTCGTCTAATTATAGAAAGCGTCAAAATAATGCTTACTGGGACGTCACACTGTGCTGGTTCCATTGACAACACTGTCTGCTCTGAATCTTTTTATATAAGCTCACCTGGCATTCTCATAGGTCACAGCTGATTTCTCATGGCAGGCTGTCCATGACCAGTCATGTGCAGTGACTTTAAAACTGAAAACACTGTCCGCCTTTCTTAAAGAAAAAAAAGGCACAGATCACTTTAAAAAAAGCCTTTAAATGCTCCAGTGCTTCACATATAGTTGTGAACCGATGGAAACAAAAACAAGCCCTATTTGTGTGTTGAAGCATTTAAAGGTTAGCAAGTACATTAGAGCGCTTATAAATGGCACGTAACGGCTGAGCTGCTTTGGAGGAAGAACTGTTTCCTTCAAGTTATCTCACTGATTTATCTGAGGTTATGTCAGCTCACTGATGGGGCTCTGAGACAGATGGTGTGCCACTGATTTATATCCTTTCTACCCTTCAAGAAAAGTCTGATGTAATTTCAGAGTGCACTGTGGAGCACAAACTGACTGACAGCCGTATTAGTCTAAAGATGTATTAGATGTGGGTTTTTTTTCTTAATGCTGTCCTGTATTTAAGGTGTGTATGTATTACTTTTTGAAATTATTACTTTTGAAATAAATACGAAGGTGAGTTAGGAAAGGAAACATATGCATTAAATGGATGCATGAGAAGCAAAGTTTGCTAAGATAAGGTTTCTTGTTCTGGTTTAAAAGGTATTCAGGTTGCAAATTATACAAAGAAGTAAGCAAGTAAATAAATGTGTTTTTGGACAGAAGTGATCTAGACGTGAGCAGCATTCATTTCATGCGTTTTTTTCAGAGGTTTTTAATTTGAAAATTGCAAGAATAATAATCAGAACCTGAGACGTAAAACTAACTGACATTTACAGAAGACGTCAAACGCACTACAGTAACATTTTAAAGAAGGCCGTATGTTCTTGAACGCCGATCCCAGCCGAGGTGACTCGGTGCCCAGTGCAGTCGTTCCTGGGCAAAACATGATCCTTGAAAATCGATGGATAACTCATCACCAACTTCCGGAAGAGACGCATCCGTCTGTGGGAACTGTACACACAATCAGTCACCGACACCACTTCCACATTACAGGAACTCGGCTGGGGGTCACCGCCACATCCCGCATACAGTCCTGACCTCGCTCCAAGCCATATCCACATGTTAAAGGAGTTCCCGTTAGGCCATTGTATCTGACATGAAGCAGGTGGGCCGACCATGGCTCCGGCGTGGCTCAGTTCTTTTTACTGAGAAGACTTTCTTACTTGATGGCATCCAAGTACAAGTGGAATGCCGGGATATTTGCATTAGTGTAGCAGGGACTTGTGTAGAGAATATAAGGGAGTTTTTACTCTTGTAACTGTGTTCTGTGCAATCAAAAGTCCTGGTTTGACTTGAACGGCCTTTATAAAAATGAGCTGCTGTGCAAAAGCAGTGTATAGTTTGGCTTGTTTGGATGAATTTTGAAACAAGGTGCATTTTTTTAATAATGAAATTCTAGATTATTAATGTTTTTTGTTTTTTTTAATCAGTTCTGACTTTATCTTATCGGTGGGATTCGTATTCTGAATATGCATGTAGGAATTTTAGTGTTGGAAAGGAATTTAAATGGAGATGTCAGATAAATTCAGAAAGTCAGAGCTTCGGTGCATCTAGCTGGAAACATTATTACATCTATCTGGAAACATTTCATGGAGACGTGTGTAAAAAGAAATAATCTTTCCTTCCTGCATGATGATATTTGTGGTTCACTTTGTGCCTAGTGGAAATTCAGCATGCCTCAGTTGATGGTGTGATGAGTGGGTGGTCAAGAAAGTCAGTTTCAGTGTTTGGCAATGTTGCATTGGGGATGAGCGATTACGTAATACCTGCCAACAAGCCTCAAGCATTCACATTGCAATTGCATCTCGTTTTCGAATTAGCTGTATGTTATATATAACTTTTTATTACAAGTTAAATTACAATTTAAGGGTCCTTTTCGAGCCTCAGCAAACTCAAAACATTGTTTCATAACCTAGCTCAAGCATCGCGCATCAATGCTCTGCTGCTTTCCTGACAGCTCTTCTGACTTCATCTCTCTCTCTCTCTGTCTCTCCTCCAGTATTGCTGAAATTCCGCACAGATAAAGGTCGAGACCCTCATCCAAGTAGCTTTGCCGAGGACTCTCAGTTGCTCCTGCAGATTAGAGATGATCTCTTAGAGGCTCAGGGGCTAAACCCGGATCTGCTGCCTGACAGCTTCGTCAGGTCCTCAACTGTTCAACTGTTATAATATCTCCATAGCTGTCTAAATCACAGCAATAACATTAGTTATATATGCTCTGTCTTTATAGTTACTGTTTCTCTGAGATGGCTCCAGTGTGTGCTGTGGTGGGAGGAGTACTTGGTCAGGAAATAGTCAAGGTGGGTTCTCACTTTTGGTTTCATTCTGTATTTATTTATTTAGTCAAATCGTGTGTGTCTACGGTTTAAATCTGTTCAGAAACCGAGCATGTGGAAATTCCACCAACAGTTTCTCAACTCGCTTTTATATTTGGCCTATAAGTACAAGCAAAACCGCATCGGATCAGAGTGCGTATAAAATCGTAGTGATGTTTTAACATCCCGCTGCCACTAGGCAGGTCTGTGCATCCGTCCCAGTTTTTTTTCCAGATATTCTAAGAATGTATAAAATTTAAATGGAATTTCCTTTGTAACCAGTAAATAAACCAATCAGATTTTGGAAATGATCCAAGCAGGTTCAAGGTAACACCAAGGTCAGGTCCACGAAGAAGTGTTTCTTCAATAGATTACTTATAGAATGTCAAGTCTATTTCATGCTCAGTTTCCTTGTTACCTTCTTGGATAGGGGTCGACTCCTAAAGGCTTTCCTTTTATAGGCATACTGCAGAAGAACCTGCATAAATATACATGTGGGTAATTCGGGTGTACCGTACACAGGATACATAAATAAGGGGTGATGACGTGCATGCACACAGCTAATTTTAACATTTGCACTGAGATCACTCAGATCGTTGATGCAGGGTTTACTTCACCTGTATTCTACCACGAGCCGCTTGATCAGGACAAAGTTTGCGGTTGAATCAGATACGAGTCATTAAATCTACAGTAATGGCATATGAGTAATAATAATAATAATATGAATAATAGTATACAGTACCAGTCATAAGTTTAGACACACCTTCTAATTCATTGTTTTTTTTTTTTCATTAGTGTATTTACATTCTAGAACAATACGGGAGATTTCAAAGCTATTAAATAACACGCATGACATTAGGTAATTAAGTAACAACAACAACAGTTAGTTATTTTAATACATAAACGTCAGCTGTTCTGGAACAGTTCTTGCATGAACATTATTGTGTCGAGTGCATTTGTAAAAACCCATCAAGCACCATGATGAAACTGGCTCTCATGAAGACCATCCCTGGAAAACAAGACCAAAACGTATCTCTGCTGCAGTTCATTTAGAATAGGCACCAATCAACAACCAGCACCTTAAATTAGAGCCGTTATGAAGATGTTACAGAGCATAAGTAGTAGACGCATCATAATATCAACTGGTTAACAGAAGATTATTAAATATTTTGACGCCTTCAGCATTGTTTTAGCGTGTAGAAAGAAATAACAATCAGAAAAGAAGTGTCTAAACTTTTGACTGATAGTGTAAGTAAGTAGCACCAGTTAGGTTTACTAATTATCTTTAAAAATCTAAATTAATATAGATGTTTGTAGGTGCAGGGGTAACTCAGTGGTTAAGGTGATCAGAAGGTCCCAGGTTCAAAGCCCAGCACCACCAAGTTCCCACTATTGGGCCTTTGAGCAAGGCACTTAACCCTCAACTGCTTGGATATGTTATGAGATGAAATGTAAGTCACTCTGGATACGGGTGTCTACATTACCAAAAGCTGTTAGAAGGAGCTGTTCACACTAGGTTTGTGACTTCAATTTAAATACAAATTCACTTAATGAACCCAAATAGATGAAGAAAAAAAAAATTCAAGTATATACCATATATATTGTTCTAGTGCATGAAAAGTTCATAAAGTTATTAAATTATTAGCATAATTGGCTTTAGAATAATTGATGTACAGTTAGTATGAAGGCATTAAAATTACTTGGCGTCAGTGTCAACACTTCCTAATCAAGTTCACTTCATAATCAAGTTCATAATCATATACTCTTTAGGAACAGTGCCTAATAGGTAACAGGTTATCACCAAAACCCTACACCCATATACAGTAGAATTTTCATGAGCTATGAAGGTGGCTTTCCTAATAAGCGTCTGTTTCGGGCATATGGCATCTGCCTTCCCCATTGGAATCTGGCAGTATATGAAAAACCTTTTAGCTGCTCACACTTGAAAATGCCAGAATCGAAAAGGTAACATTCCGGTCACTGGAATCCAATTCCTGTTAAAAAATGTACACACAAAATCCAGATACGGTTTAACACTGTCCTTGAAACCCGCGCTACAATTGTTGATATTTGAGAATAGTGGACATAGGTCATGTTTACACGGAAGACTGATTTAGTCCTGAGTCAGGTTAGTGACGTGATATAAACACGTATGTGTCGGATTAAGGTTGACCTCATCATCCATTCTGCGTTTTTGTTGGAGTCAGTTAGAGAAGCCTAGTGGACCATGTGAGTGCGGTGGATGCGCTGCTCGCTGGGCAAGCCTTCACACCCACATGGTGGTGGTGGAGAGAAGCCAGGCTGTCTCGCCATCTTCTCGCATGATGAAACAGGCTGTAACTCGCACATGGTCCTTTGCTGTCCCTTAACCACGAGTACCACGGAAAAAATCGCCCCAATGCTCATCCCTGAAAAACCCCTCAGCCGCCATGCCGCACTGATGCTGATGTCCGTTTGTCACTTTGGTTGTGTGTAAAAAAACAGGCGCTGTCCCAGAGAGATGCCCCGCACAGGAACTTCTTCTTTTTTGATGGCCTGAAGGGCAACGGCGTGGTGGACTACTTTGGAGCCAAATGATCGTGGAGCCGTCCAAGGACAGTTGGACAATATGTAGGCGCTCAAGGCTTCATGGAAGGAGCTTTTTCTGTGCTACAGAAAGCAAATGGTTTGAACAGTTAACACTTTTTTTGAGAAGCTTAGGCAGGATCTTTTATGGCTTGTATGCTTATATAGTCTCATGGCAAGCCTGCTCAATTTTTTTCTGCCTACAGTTCTAAGCAGTTAGTGAAGTTCTGTGAGCAAGTTGATGTGATTTCCCATTTTGTAATGAAAAATTTGAAACAAATAAATTTTCTTTTGGATTACGTGGTCAGTTTATGTTTTTATAGACGAGAGTACTTTTATTTCATGAAATAAATGATTTCATCATTTGTTCATTATTGTGTGTAATGGGTCAGTTAAAGGAAACATCGCTTTCACTCATATACTGTACGTACTGTACTACTGCATTTTTAAGTAGCCAATCAGACAGAGACATTGTGCTGAATGGCATTGAAAAGTGAAAAAAGTGACAACACAAAGTCAAGGTGAGCTGAAGTTTATGTATCAGGAAGACCATCTGTGGATGGGTAACTCATTTATGACCTTGGCTGGGGTATATGCAATGACATGTTTGGTACAACATATCCAGTGACTCAGCATCAGAGAAACAATAAATGTTTTGCTCTGGAAGTTTCCCTATCAGCTAGAGAGTCTGGTCTTTCCAGTCTGGTCTGCTGGAATTTCAAACAAGATGGTTAAAACCAATACAAAACGTCACGTATTGGCAACTGTGCAGAAGACATACAAAGTAAACAATTAAGCAGCTAGATTGACCAGAAATGTGTTTTGATCACCAGACACCAAGCGACCATGTTGTGGTTCACTCTGGTCAACAGTGGAATAGGATACACTGGAACAGGATACACCAGTTCGACAGGTGCCGAGGAGGAGTGGCGCACGAGACACAACTCTTTGCTCTTAATGCAGACCAGACAGTTAATGAAATTATAGGTATCACAGATGGGCTTAAACTCTTTCATGTGTTCACTTCTCGTATTTTCTCTTGCTCTGGACTTTGATCTGTTTAGTCTGGAGCGGTGACATGGGAATAGATATGATGGGTATGAAGTACTCTTTGTACTGTAGGCTAAGTGTTGATGAGCTGGGAAAAAAAAAACCCTCGTAGCGTTCTGGTTGCATGGCAAAGACTATAAATAAACAAACTGTTCGTTCACTTTTGTAAAAAAAAAAAAAAAAAGGGAAAGTCAGGGCCTTATGAGAGATGGATTAGTTACAGGGTTGTGTTTTTCCCCAGTTTAAAGAAGTCAGGATTAATTGCTACTGTGCCCCTCAGTGGACCATCTTGATGGTCCTGTTCCCATCCTGTTCCTTTTACTAGACATAAGGTTAAGAAAATGAATCGCTAATTGGGCTCGGTTAAGGGCCATGGTAGTACTGATGTTTTTTTGCCCTCAATATCATGTGTAAGCCCAATTATTATCTAACTCATTTACATACAGTGTACCAAAGCATTGTTCCTATTCTTAGACTGTCCTTTTCAAATGTACAGTGTATAAACAAAACCGTGTAAAGGGTTAAAAAAGTTCATGTATGAGGAAATGAGTGCATAAAACCCGCAAACTAGATTCAGGATCATGGAGTAAATTACCTTGTTTTTCTTGTTTAGGATCTTTGGTCATACTTTCCACATGAGCCATAAATTGTTAGACATCAGAAGACAAACAATGTATCACTGCATTATATAAGAGGTATACCTGCTTGCCTTATTGAGCTAAAGCACCCGAGGGTGTAATATTTTATTAATTTTTACAAGTCATTGTAAAAATGATCCTGACTGAATGAGTTCAAAATTTGTTTTGTGTAACGTTACCCATCATGAGAGTTTAATCAAGACACATCATTTATAAATATCGGCATATTTCTCTTTATTTTAAAAAGGCAAAAGGGGAGGGGGGAAAACATACCAAAATTCATATAGAAAATTGATAGAAAAAGTCCAAACAGCAAATGTACAAGGCTAGAAAATGAGATTGACATGAGCTTGATCATAGTGTGATGTTCACGGTTCACACTTTAAGGCCTTTTCCCTTAGGGAGAGAGTGCATCAGAGAATACACCTATCCACAAGAAGCCACACACTGTCCACAGGATGTGGAATACACCACTGCTTTACACAGGAAATCATAAGACAGGCAGTCACAAGACAGACCGCTGGTAATCAGTATGCTCAGAAATACAGTACAGTACCCATGTGAAAAAAGAGGACCAAAAAAGGAGAGTGCTAACAAGGTTTTCACATGGTTAACCCACAGACATGTCATATGTGGTTTGTTAGATACACGCCTATGAACTCCATGTGAGAGCAATGGCAACATGCAAGCGTTCGAGTGTTCACCGTCCAAAGACTATGAACGTAAAAAAAAAAAAGAATTTGCTTCAAGTAAGAAAAGTTCTGGCTCAGTTTCTTTCATAATCTTATTGCAGCAAAAGTATGACCAGTATTTAAATTAAAGCAGGAATACATTTATAAAGTTTTGCTTTTCACTACTTTGTAGTTTTGTCAAAAGTGTTGGTATGTTATAAAAAATAAAAAAAACAATTGTAAAAAAAAATGAGGAGACAAAATGCATACACTATGATTCCTGGACAACTTAACTTTATCATCATGCTCATTCAACCTTTTGATCTTTATTACAAGCCTTGCTTATAGGAAATGACAAAAAACAAAAAATATTCCTAAATAATGAATGCAAATAACATTAGCTCATAACATTAGCCTTTCATTGCTAAACCAAATACATGAATGACGTCCCTAATCCTCACTAAGGACCAAGCGTAGAAATGTACAGAAAAATAAATAGCTTAACCTTTTGATTTGTATTTGTTCGGGCAACGTTCACAAACTAAACCGGTTTTAAAATCTTCAGGAAGTCATATATCCAAATCGAACAACTTCTTTTTTTTTTTATTGAACATTTAAGTTTGCTAACCTCCCTGCGTTGGTCCGTAAGAAGTTCAAGAGAACAGAAGTCTGACATACAGAGCTTTCGAATGAAAACAAGGAACCTATAAGTACTTTAACGTTTCACCAAAATATACATGATACCCCGGGATGAGAACGGCCAGTTCCTTCCTTCTCTTGCCTGTTGCCATTTTCTCCCAAAATATTTACATACACGTTCATTACAAATATTAACACTGCTACCCAGCCATATGGACGGCCTGTGGTCTGGCGAGTCCACGCGGCTCCCCGGCCTCGATTCTAATGCCTCCATTGGAGGTGATCAATCTTTGAAATGAGTGATGAATGTCGTGTTCCAAAGTGTACATACTGGTGGGAGCACCAAGGCACTGACTCTTTGACCCAACCACCCATCCCCAATCGCACCCCACCCCAACCTCAAACACACTGTTCAAACAAGCACGAAGGTTTTTTTTTTTTTAAAGGGTGATGTAAGGCACATTCACCACACTGGGTTCGCTGTAGAGGAAGCGTGTGGTATTGAAAGGCCAGTCGTGTCTCTATCTCTGTCCTGTCGACCTGACCTGTCGATTGATAGTCTGGTTTAGTAGTGCCCTTTTTCCTGTGCTGTCATGCAGTATTGCTCTGTAAGGCAGCTAAGAGCAGATACAGCATTTCAGTGCCTGAGGTACAACCCATCCTTTCAATTAGTGCTTTCTGAAGACCTGGATAGACTGATTTTTGGCATCTCGGTTTGAATGCTTGTTATACTCTGGTATATGCCAGCGGTCATGACGCTCACATTGCTGTATACATTTTGATTGATTGCCATGTTAACTTTTTTTTTTTTTTTAAGCGTTTTTACTCTAATTGTCAAATGAGGGAGGCAAAAAGTGATATTTTAAGACAGGAGGCTTTAAAGGTCAATTAGTATGACGTGGCACAGGATTCTTCCAATCCATTTTTACAATTCGCATTTCACTCTGTAGTTCATCTTTCATCTGTAGTTTGCCTAGAATTGAGAAAATGTCGCATCGAATTCTGCTTTGCTTCAGGAATCTAGCCTGTGTCATTATTGCTCTGTTAAAGAAGAATTGAGTGTAAAAGAATGTCAATGCGATTTAGATCATAATCACAAATTGGCCGCTGTCTAAACACACTTTTTGACACATTTGTAGACCCATCACGGATTCTCTGAGTACCCAGGCCTTCACATTGGTCAAACATCAAAAAATCAAATACAAAAAAATAATAAACAAGCTTCCAACCGATTGTGCTTCACAGCTTCACAGATCTAGAGAGGCACAAACATTTATCCCCCTTAACATGCCCCCATACCAACACGCACACTTCAGTCACTTGCTACATGAACCTTCTCCCAAAAAAAGAAAAAAGACAGGAAATACAATATACAACTGAGAGACGACACAAACGAGATCAACAACAACAACAAAAAAAAAACTCCACAATGCATTCTGGGCCAGCAGAAATTTCCCCGAGCCAGTGCAGAAGATTAGAGGCTGTGTTAGGGAGCGCCGGCGCCCCCCGCAGTGCCAAATACCCGTCCGTTTATCTGAGCTGGTAGAGGGTGCTGATGGTGTCTGCCAGGAAGGCCACCAGGCCGCGGTAGAGGCCTCTCCAGTTCTGCCATTGCGCGCCCTCGTTCTGAAACACACACAACGCGAAACGAGTGAGACTAAACACAAAAAACATCTTGCATCCTGTTATTGAAAGTAACATACAATAAGAGTGTGATAACAACATAGTGTATGCCTACCATCTCACTACAGTACACTGCAGTAAATTACAGAATTAAAATCATGGACAAAGCCATTTCGTAAAAAGAAAAGAAAGAAAAAAAACCTGCTGTACAAACCTGTCTATTTAAGTGACAGCCAGACACAACAAACAAACAGACACTTGAACGCTGTCTAGCCAAACGAAACAGTTACATAAAAGTCTCCGAGATGTCCCCATCTCTGTTTGTGTTCCCACATATGAAAGACTGAAGCGGCAACAAAGAGAAAGTGATGTGTGTCGAGGTATCCGACGCGTGTGTTTGCAAAGCAGACAATGTCTGGAACAACAGTCTGGTGAGATGCTATTCAACAACTGCAGTGAGTCATCATCTAAAAATAACTCTGATAGACGAGCGCTCGGAGTCGGAGAGTTAGAGAATAACTGAAAAGTGGCCCTGAAATCACTAGTGCGTGTACAGAGAGAGAGAGAGAAGTGTGCGGTGAGTAAGTAATTATACGGTGACCGGCCAGCGCAGGGGTTACGTGTGAACACGGGAGCAGCAGACAGTTAACACGACACAACAGGTCATGAACTGCTACTACAGACCGGTTGCCACAACAGAGTCCAGCTTATCATTATAACGTTAATCGCTGTGCCGTTAGTAAACAGGCATGTACTGATTAATTCTCCAAGCTACAACTTTTACAATATCCGAACTGTAAGCCAGTTTCAGAATGATTATTTAGTAAATAATTATGAAAAATGATTAATAATCCTAATAATTATAGTACGTGTGTACGTATATCTACCTCGACAAGCTGTGAACGGTGTTTCGTTGTTTCAGCGTACTTCCTTTATTCAGTGCACTTCCTTTACGTACACTGAGTGGAGGAGTTTACAGAAAGCGACAATAAAA
>JAOTQY010000050.1:11986752-11996829 GCA_026413445.1 Dolichallabes microphthalmus
TCAGGGAGTTCATCTCATAGTTTTTAAGATATAATAAAAAAAAAAAGGGGGGGGGAAGGTTGGTGTTTCAGACACTCTCTTGGCGCCCTCTAGTGGCTGCTTTAAAAAATAATAAAATTTAGTACCTGTTCATATCAAACCTGGATGGAAATGTGATCTCAAACCATGGCATTGATATTGGTATCTGCTGGGTTAATTTGAGTGCTTCAGAAACTGCTGATCTCCTGGGGTTTCACTAGCAACAGTCTCTAGAGTTTGAGTGAGCACGTACTGTACATGTCTTATTTTAATCTGCTGACTCAAATCATGAAATTAATATATTTATAAAATCCCCTCTCCCTTTAAAAAAAATATATTATTGTGAAATGCAAAATATTATTTTATTATTGTGAAATGAAAAATGTAATTGTTTCAGCAGTGGTGCGGCAGCAGCAGTAATGAAGGGAGATTCATAATAGCATGTTTTGTACATGCAAAAGACATTCAAGAAATAAAAACGAGTGATTTGAGTGGGTGGCCTGTGTCCCAGTAGGGCTTCGTGTCTAGCAACACCCCTGCTTAAGTCAGTAGATATATTGTTAAAATGTAACAATTAAGATGCAATCATCAAAGAGATCTTCCTAGGTAATGCAAATCCATAATCTCTAAAACCTACTGTACAATGTTTTGTGCTTGGCAAGAAAGTTGGCGATACCACCTTTTTTTTTTTTACGCAAGGGATGGCACCCCTGGGGCAAAGCTTTAAATCTTATGAGAGATTATTTAGGAATAAGGGCAGCTAAATGAAAATGCATGTTTGAAAATGAATTAGATTCTTTTACAAGGTGCATGCATAAGTGACTGTAAAAGTCTCAAAAGTATGTAATTAGGGGTTTGACATTTCTACAGAGACAACGTAATAAATAAACGTGGAACAGCACCCTACACTGAGCACGATTGGGGGACTAGACGTCTGGGGTGAGCTGTGGAGGCTGCCTTGTTGACCCCTACCTGGAGCTGTGTGTGCTGTGGAGGTCATCACATTGTGACCCTCACATGGAGTCCGACTGTACAATGTTTCACGTTATCAAAGCTCATGGATAAGCTTGTCTTGGCTCATTTTGATTTGATAGACTAGACATGAGGAATACACTTCAGGTGTCAATTGCCCCCTATCACCCCTAGATGGGAATGTCTCATCGCAGCGAAACAAGCTCAGAGCTCACTCCCACGGATCCTGTGTATGTTGTATTTATTATGCACTCTATGCATTTTGGACCTCCATCTGAATATGAGCTATAGAGATCACCTTGTCGCCTTTCATATGGAGCTGAAACACCATTTCTTCATTTTCAGGGTGTCATCATTAGATGGCGCTGCATTCATGAAAACACGTTCACACATTAAACCGAAGTCTGACATTTAACTACTAGTTGTGAAGTAAACCGATGTATAAATCAGGGTTGGCCATTATGTGCAGCTCTATTCGTGATTGTACTCGGTCCTCTTTTAACAAAATAAAAGAATACACTTAGCACTGTCGCCTTGCACCTCCAGGGTCCGGGTTCGATTCCCGGACAGGTTCGATGCATGTTCTCCCCGTGCTTGGTGGGTTTCCTCCAGGAACTCCAGTTTCCTCCCACAGTACAAAGACATGATGATTAGGTTAAGTGGCGTTCCCAAATGACTTATAGTATATGACACCCTGGCTCCTGGGGTAATGCCCCCTGCGACCCTGTATGCAGGATAAGTGTTATAGAAGATGCACTATACAGTACTGTATATACACTAACATAGAGGATTGCATGTATGAATCCCATTTCTGCTGGAAGTCGTGATATTTTGGCCTGTACAACAACCAAGTGGTTCTTCATGTTCCAGAAGTACTACTCTATGGTACCTCCAGAATTATATACATCATCAACTATGCAGAATTCTCTACCTGGGGCATTTGTGGTTCTGTCTGCAACACATCCTGTAGGTCATCCCGCATTTATCTTCATTTGATTATTGTGGTCTCCCACCAGGCATCCTGCATTACACCGTCTCTCCGCAGTAAAATAACTTGCAGTGCTCATAGTGTCTGGTGTACTGTACATCACGCTGTAAATTAATGACATGGAGGAGAATATGGTGGAAAATATTATTTTAATCCAATCATCTTTATATAAAAATATTTTTGAAATCATGACCACATTGTTTATTATTGTTATTTAGGGCCCAAGCACTATGACATCATCCCTATTATGTCATAGAGTGTGAAGAGCCCTATTGCTTTTCTAAGTGACTATGACGTCGTCATTTTGATCTACTCCTCCTAGGAGATTTATACGATCCACACCCAAAAACGAGTCTATATGATCTCAAGACACTGAGGACGCAAAATTGCTAAGGGATTTTTGATATCGCAAATAGTTCAGCCTTAAAACCCATGGCACAAAGTAGCCCATAATATCCTGTAGTTCTATAATAAATTGACCTTAACGAGGTTAATGTGAGTGACATCATTTTGAGTGACATCATAGTGTGATGTTTTTTTTTTCCTGCATCCAAGGTCTTAACACAGGTCGTCTGTGGTTTTTGGATGTCTTACCATGATCAAAAAAAACCACACACACATGTGACTAACACACACAATCAACACACACCTTTGCTTTTCTATTATTGCAGCCTCCGAAATATTCATATATTTAATAATTATACGTGATTCATTAATGCAACTAATTCATGCTATGCCTATAACTTCAGGAACCTAACGTAAGCAATACGTTAAAAAAAGGCAATTTATCATCGTGTGAGAATACCACACAGAAATACAGTACCTGATGCATCTTGTAATATGGTTCATGGCCAAGTGGTCCAGTGTTTAAGGCTTCAAGCGACTGATGAAAAGGTTGGAACATAGCAACTGTTGCTGTTCTGTTCCTAAGTAAAAGAAGTAATAGTAAAAAGTAGGTCAAAATTATGTAGGTAAAAAGGCAGTCGTTGTCTGCTCAAGTTGAGGGGGCAATTACTTTTTCACACAGGGCCAGGTAAATTTTTTCTCAACAATATTTTTATTGGTTTTAAACAGGGATATAACAGGGTAAACATGTAATGATCCAATACAGGTTTTATAACCCCCTTATAACCCCTATAGCACCCGTCCCGCCCCTCCCAGACTCCCAGTTTTACACGCATAAGAAAGGCTAGACGCCAGGCGTTGAGAGAAAACGAAAAGAAGAAAAAAAGGATATGGAGCTGGAAGTTTTTTGGTTCTGCGTGCAAAAATAAAAAGGAATAAAAAGGGGAAAGAAAACAAACAAACAATTGAATAAGAAGGGAATCAAACTGTAAATGTATGTGAAGAAAGCGAACTCGGGGCCCCCACACCTGCTGAAATGTTAAGTCTGAGTAACGGATTGAGTAGTGGATCTTCTCCAGGGACAAACAGGACATGATATCTCTGAGCCACTTGTTTAGCTGGAGTTAGACGCTTGTCTTCCTCTCCAGTGATACCAAAAAGAGCAATCAGAGGGTCTGGTTCAAGGTTGCATTTCAATACGTAGGACAAGGTTTTAAAAACATCCCTCCAGAATTTTTCCAAATTCGGGCATGTCCAGTACATATGAATAAGAGACGCCTCAGACACAGTGTCAAAGATGTTATTTTCTTTTTCGGTGACTTTGACGAGTAATAGATTTGATTATCTTCTGTACATCTTCTCTGTTTGCATTTAATATTTGACTTGAACCTTCAACACGACCGCTTTTAACGCCAGTCTACCTCATCAGCGCGTCAAAGGGAAAATAATTTACAATATTTACATCAGCTTTATATATTCGCTTGCCCCTAGTTACGGGTGTTCACAGTTGCTGGGGATATAAGGAAGTTATACAGTTGGAAGATTACAGTTGCAGAACTGATCTTAGGCACACACAATCACTAACATTTACGCCGTGCTGCTTACAAGAAATTTCGACATTCAGACCGTTAATGGAACCGATTACGGGTCAGGCGTACAGAGAAATCTTTCTATCTTGATGGTATCTAAGCACTAGCGAGTGTGTTAGTGTAGCAGGGGACGGTATAAAGAAATAAAGGGAGTTTTTACTCTCATAACTGCGTTCTGTTATTCTGTGCCCTGAACGACCCATGGAGAAAAGATTTTGTACAGGTAACACTTTCTATAAAGTCATCAACAACGGTTCTGTATAAACGTAATGTGATAATAAACCATTTGCATCAGTTTACATCAGTGTAATCACATCATTTCTGTTTTTCAACTGCTGCTCCACTAAATTGAGACCTTCAAGTTTTTCAATCATTTCCAAATCTCCAGCTGAGGAATGCAAACGCATTCAGTGTATTCTGAGTGAGACCTTATTACAGATTCACTTACGTTGCTTCCCCCCTTCACCTTTTTTCACTTGCGTTGACTGCATTACAGCAAAGGATAAGAAATGAATGTACTCGTAAATAACAAAATTACATCTATAACAGTTTTACACTCACAACTAAATCCCCAAGACGTTCAGTGTAACTCGGACCGGTTATTACAAAATCATCACTCAAATGCAAAATACATCTTTCTCAAGATCACAGGTTGGTTTTATTGGTTGTGTTGTAATAGTCCAATAATACATTTTCTGTTTCCCCCCCGTGTAAACAAGGCAACCTTTCCCACTTCTCCGATTCTCTTTTATAGCATCTGCAAGGTGTTGAAATCACATTTTCAAGAGCATAATTGGTCAGGCTAACCTTAGTGCACTCACTCGCACAAGGAATGCGAGAGCTCAGAGAGAGAGAGAGAGCGAGCGAGCTAGTGTTGTGATTCAAACGACTAATTTCACAGCAAGGTCTGAAGCAAGCGCAGGGGCCGACGAAGCCGGAGCACCACCAGCCGAACGTCTGTGAAATGGACAAGGCTGGGACATGACTTAGCGCTGGGGTCTTCATTGCAGCATGACATCATCGGTACATTCCAAAACACTCCATGTACACCAACCAAGGCAATGCTCTGCATTTACTTTGTTTTTTTTTTCTATTCACACACACACACACGCACATACAGACACACATTAAAATAGACTTCACAAGCTGATTTTTTTTAAAGCAAAACCCCACATCATTTAAAACAATAGTCCTGTAGAATAATAATAATACAATCATATATTTGTTGAATGTGTGATTTGGAAAAGTTTGAGATTTGTTTAAGAATACTGCCTTGTGTTAAAAGTAAGAAATGCTTCTATGTAAACCCTGTTGCACGCTCACTTGACCAGGGATCACCTTCTTTTTTTTTTTTTGTTTAGTTGCGGATTTGTGGAGAGAGAGAGAGGTTATAAATAAGTAACAGGAATTTAATTATCTTAATTAATTTTTAAGGAGTATGATATTGCATTATAGTACATGCTGACTAATTAACATCTGCCTCCATGACAGTTCACACCAGTACTACGCTCTGAACACACACCCTTCTACAATTGGTCCCTCTGTAGCAAAGCCGGGTGTGTGGCACTCAGCTCTATTCCCTGGTAGAGAGCCAACAATGTGAATCAGTGCAAATCTGAATCTCAAATTACAGCGTGGCACACGACACACACTCGTGTGCATCACCGTTTTTTGTGTGTGTGGCGCTGCTCGGCTGTCCGACTCCGCGGTCCTTTCACTCATTTATATTGGCAGTCTCATGTTCTCACCATCAGTTTTAATCAGTCATTTTGGCTCATTCACTTGCAATGATACACCTACAGGATTATAGCACACTTTGTATATAAATTATTGGCTTTTTTTTTTTTTTTAAATGAAACTATGTCAGTACTAATATGCAAGGATACAAAAATCTGGAAACAAACAAACAACAAACTGTGAATGAAAGGAAATATTAAATCCACTGGTCCACAATCACATCCATTCCTCTTACTGTGGCATGAAATGAAAAAAAAAAAAAAGGAAAAAAAAAGTGATTAAAAATGTAACACAGGTTTCCTTACACTTGCCAAAAACACAACAGATAAGAAAATCATTATAATGTGGAGCTCTGTATCGTGTGGAGAAGTAGCGAACTTCAGTAAGACAAGCATAAGTGAGGCCTGTGTGTCCTTCACTTGTCCCGACTAATGGGTGTCTTTGTCCAGCCTGCATCAGTGTGCACTCTGTCTCCGTGGTGTCGTTGTTCGGGAAATGCAGGCAAACGACATCCATAGTAGGCGTGTGTTAAGCAATACTTCAATCCACCCCTACCTCCTGTTATACTCCCTCCCCACCCCACCTCACATACCATGGGGGGAAAAAAAGAAGAGACTTTTTATATTTCGATCTTTAAAAACAATAGGCTGCTTTCTGCATCTTTTTATCGGCCTATTTTTTCACACTTTCTTTTTTTTTGCAAGTCAGATAAATAATCAGGTTCTCTAAAGTCTTTAAAAAAAAAAAAAAACCTTTATCAGCAGGTGAACCGGGTGCCATTAGGAGGCTGCAATTTCCACCGGAAGAGTTCTGATTGCGCTGGTGGAGACGCTGCATCTCTTCTCCAGGGCTCTTGTGAATAACAGGACGCTTGTGCCTGCTTTACATGGGTGACCTTACGGCTTCTGGATCCGGTCCGTCTCGCCGCTCTGTGTGATGGGGTGTGAATAAATCCGGATGAGGATGTGTGAGGGTGAATGTACGTTTGTGTGTGGAACGAATCCCACGTGGTCCTGGGCTTTAACCCACACAGGAACGTCCCACTGTGTGGCTGTTGGACAGCAGGAAGGACTGCACCACTTCGTCTGTGGCCTGGGGGCTGGTGTTCACGTCCTCTAAGGCGTCGGCTACTGCGAACTGCCGGTCCCTCAAGCGGTTCCAGTTGGACAGGATGTTGTGGTACTCGAACACTTTCTCGTAATTCCCTACGGAGTTATAAAGCTTGATCAGGCCTCTGTAATCATATTCCAGTCCGCTGTAGCCCTCTCCGAACAGCTTCTTACCTACAGAAGTACATAACAGGATATATAGGAGTTATAATAATAATAATATTTTTTTTAAAAAGGAAACTAAAATCACATCTGGATAATGTATCTGCAAGTAAAAAAAACTCTGAACAGGTCACAGATGTCAGCTTTTTAGTGCTTGTGTAATCATAGTGAAGTCATAGGTTTAACCAGGATTAAAGAGTCCAACTGCTGACCGACATGACGGCGTAATGTCATGCCACCGGATTCGCTCTACCACTGAATCCTAATATCATGCGTCGACCCTTTTTGAACTAGCAGGTGCATGGTTGCTAAGCACCAACACGGATGCTTTAAATAACGAGCTGGCATTTTATTTTTTTTTTGCTTCTTTATATATTCGCAGCTAAAAGGCTTTAAACAGCACGGCCCATGAGGAAGCTCTGGGATACAATATATATTTCAATCATTTCTTCTTTTTTTTTTTTAATCCAGTAGTAGATGTTAAAAATGGTTCTCTTCCATTTCTTTTCGTTTTTTTTTTTTTTTTTAATATAACAGGAGAGGGTGACTTTCGTCAGGGACACAAAGCCAGTTGAACAGATCTTTTCAAAGACTGCTGTTCATAGTGTCGCAGAGCAGCAAAAAAAGCTTAAACCTATTTTGCATTCACGAGCACATTTCCTTATTACTGCTCTAACTGACAGAATGAATGACCGCACCAATCCCTCAACTCCACATGACAGGACCGACGTTTTTCATGCTTATTGCGGGCTCACCGATGGCAATGGAGCGGAGGTAGAGCCGCTCGGCGTCATCGTACTGGTTCATGTCGTAGTTGTACAGGGAAGCCAGGTGTCCCACAGACAGGGCTACCTCGTAGTCCTCCTGTCCCAGTAACTGCTCTTTAATCTGGATGGCCTTGATGTGCATCTCCTCAGCCTCCTGTAATACACAACAACAACACCATAACCAAGTCTTCAAAATAAAAATGTCATTCACTCAGACTCAAACATTGTTTTTCTCTAAGAAACACACGAGATTGACCGTAGTCACATTGTGAATCACTATCGCGTGTTTAAAAACAACCCGATGGTGAGCTGTTGTCATTGATTTCCTTTCTAATCCATACGTGATCATATTAAACACCTCATGTCATGTGGATGTTCTTTATCATTTATTAAACTAGATTTTTTTTTTAAATGCCTTAGTGAAAGCGCTCACTGAAAGTAAAAAAAAAAAATTAATTACATTTTTTAAACTTACCTTGAACTTGCGCATGGACTGGTAGAGACGACCCAGGTTGCCGTAATGTTTCGCCGTCTGGACGTTAAACTCTCCAAAGGCTTTTTTGGCCAGCTGGAGGGACGAGAGGTGCAGGTCGTGGGCCTCCTGCAGAAGGCGCTCTTCTGTTTCTTTATTGTGGCAGTCTATGGCAATCTCCTCCAGGATTAATGCTATTAACACACACGCGCACACACACAAATATAAATGAAACTGTTAAAGCTAGTGGTGTGAAATGTGCTATTTTTTTCCCTCTAACTAACACAACCACAGAGACAAAAGTATAAAAAGCCTAATTGTTTTTGTGCCCCCTAATGTTTATCACTTCCACGTACAGAGACACCACTTTAAATATTGTTCTCACCTTTCACCCTCTTGGAGGAGGCCAGTAGTAGATGATCCTCTGGGAGAATATGAGTTATGATGTCTATGGCGCGTTCTGCATGAAATCTAAAGTGTTGAGAAAGACTAGTGAAAAACATGACACATACAGCTGAGCACTTGATCTTATTGAATAAACTTTTCTGTTTATATAAAAAAAAAAAAAAAAAAAAAAAAACATTCCCTTTCTGATGGAACAGTTTAACCGTGCTAAAGGTCAGAACACCAAGCAGAGGTCTGTGTTCACATGTCTGATGACTCTTGGTCGACTCGACTCCAAGAGCCTTTGAAGGATCCCGAAGGAATTACGCTGTTTACGAAACAACGTGTGATTTTTATTTTAGAAAACATCTTCTCTTCTGAACTATTCCTGGCAAATGAAATGGTATTTGCACTGACTTTAAAAAAAAAAAAGAAGAAGGGGAAAAAAATATGTTTGCATGCCCTTCTCTTCACACTGGGACATTGTGTCTGCTTTTGCCTACTCTGACCTACCAAACATGAAAAACACTTTCTTAGGAGCAGAAAAAATATTTCAGAAGAAACTAGATTTAATCAGTCATTATCTGCTACATCTGTCTAGCCAAAAAGGCGATTGGTATGTCCAGGAATAGATCGCTTTACTCACAGTGCGTTGTCGAATTTTCCAGAGCTGTACTGGTGCACGTAAGACGAGTACGCGAGGTCCTCGTGCGCCGTGGCCACATGGATATTTTTCCCTCCGAACACAGACTGCCGAATATCGAGGGCAGTCTGAAAATAAATAAATAAATAAATAAGTAAGTAAATAAAATCGATCTGGTTAATAAACAATAAAAGAGCTTTCTTTAAACGTGTAATGAATTTAATTTAACCAAAAAAACAAAGAAACAAACAAAAAAAGAGACACCAAACCCACCTGATATATGGCGACAGACTGGCAAATGTTATCCACATTTAGGAGATAAAATCCATAATCTAGTAGCGTATCGGAGTACTTTGGGTGCTTGTGTCCAAAATGTTCCCTGAAAAGAAAAGAAAAAAATGCATGCATAAATAAGTAAAACAATGTTCACTGCAAGATTATTACTGTGGGGAAAACAAACAAACGGAAAATATATATATATAATTTGGTATATTTACAAAAAAAAAAAAAAAACTTCGAAGAGTGTGGATTGCTTGTAGTTCCTTAAATTACGTTTATAACATCTCTAAGCTGACCAGAGTGAAACGTGCAAAACAAATAAACAAAAACCGGAAACAAAATCGCAAAACTATAAACAACATAAAATCAGAAAAACCCAACAACATATACAGAAAAAAAAAAATAAAAATACAGAATGAGAAAACACAACGACAATTCAGTCAAACCGGAGGTTGGTACGGTATAGTTAGTAGGGATGTGCACGGTTACTCGATCAAACGATTACTCGAACGCATCAGCGATGATCGAAACAGCTGACCGATTAAAAATGAGAAAATGTGGTAAACAAAGTGAGAAATACCGGAGCACAGAGCGAAAATGGCCGCTAAAGCG
>JAOTQY010000050.1:12003657-12016750 GCA_026413445.1 Dolichallabes microphthalmus
AATCGAGCCTGGCCGGGAATCGAACCCGGACCCTGGAGGTGCAAGGCGACAGTGCTAACCACTACACCACCTCTTTTTATTCATATTTATTTCTTATCTATAAGCTTTATTTTTAAAGTCACGGGCGGTCATATAGCCTTTCACTGCATATCGTACTGTGTATGACTGTGTATGTGACAAATAAAATTTGAATTTGAATTTAAATCAAAGCCTAATACTGAGTAGGTCCCCACAGTGATGTGTCCCGACTATGATTTCTGACACCTTTCTATTATAATCTTTTCATTAATTTGATCTACACTAGCGGTTCTATTAGATTGGACTACAAGAGTCAGCCTTCAGTCCCCTTCAGTCAGCCTTCATGTGTATCCGTAAGTCTTGGCCGCTCATGACCCCATCACCAGTTTACTGATTGTCCTTTCTTGGATAAACTTTTGACATGTCCTGACCACTGCAGACCAAGAACATCCCACAAGAGCTGCAGTTTTGAACTTGCTCTGACCCAGTCCTTTAGTCATCACAATTTGGCCCATGTCAAATTCAGTCAAATCTTTACGCTTATTTTTTCTGCTTCCAACACATCAACTTCAGGAAAAAAAGGTTCACTTGCTATATGCCTAATATATCCCACACATTTCCAGGCGCCATTGTAACAAGATAATGAAAATGTAGCTACTGTGAGAAGGGACAAATTGTAAAGGTTAGACAACTGATTCAGAGCAACTCCAAAACAGCTGCTCTTGTGGGATGTTCCTGGGCTGCAGTGGTCGGGACATACCAAAAGTGAACCAAGGAAGGAAAATCAGTGAAGTGACAGGTTCATGGGTGGCCAAACCTTACTGATGCAAATTTGGAGCCAAGGCTGGTGTGTGGAGTCTGATCCAGTAGAAGAGCTATTGTAGCTCAAACTGAGAAAAACATTAATGCTGGTTCCAATAGAAAGGTGTCAGAACTCACAGTTTTTAGTGTTTTCGGGGGCAAGGAAGGGGACTTACTCAATATTAGTCATGTGGCGATAATGTTATGGCTGATCGGAGTACAATCCTCCTTAGACTTCAAGGGTCTTTTCTCCTGAGTTTCCTATTGGAACAACTGGACCAGAAGCACAATCAGGGGATGTACTTATTTTTTCCTAAGGAAATCTGCTGCCATATAATTTTCCTAAATAAGTGTCTATTACTGAAGTCAGGTGGGAATCCGACCAAAAAAAACAAGTGCATTAATTTCAAGGTCCAATCCATCGCAGGGCAAACACACAAACACACACACACACTAAAAGCAATTTGGGAACACCTATAAGCCTAATCTGTGTATATTTGGACTGAGAGAAACCAGATTCAACAGAGAATCCATTCGTCACATCATTTGCGTGATATCAGATAGAAAGGAGAAAACCCAATCTGTGTCGGCAAACATGGCATAGGTCCAGGATGATAAAAAAAAAGGAGGCTTCAGACATTGAAATGTGCATTTGGGTTTTCAGATATGTCAGGATGTCAGGTAGAATGAAAGTTCATCTTGATTATTTTTGCATAAATTTTTAGCACTACTGGAATATGGGAATAACCTCACAAAAATGTAGAACTCTCAAAATGAGCATATTATTATTATTATTATTATTATTATTATTTTTGTTGACAACCAAAAACAACCAGTGTTTCTGTGCTATTTCTTTGCCTATGTGACACATTTAAATGTATTTATTTTTGCTCAGTCGTGTTTGTATAGAGGGTTAAAATGAAATAAAATTCAATTAATCATATTGCCAAAGTCGTGCTGAAAAAAAAAGCATATGTCACTCTATATTGCACATTCCTGAGCCCTCTATATTTTCTGTTTATTAAAAAATCAGCAAAACAAAAAAAGACTAATACTGTAAATGTTTCGAGTTTTAATTTTAGTTGTACGTTTACCAATTGGCCAGCAGATGTCGCCACATCAACCCGTTATTGTTAAGCCCACTAACAGACCCTCCGCCTTTCTCTCATCACACACATTTCCAACAACAGCCGCCGTTTTCCAATGCAGTGCTGCGCCCTTCTGCGGATACACACACACACACACACACACACCTCTCTCCTCGGATAACGGTGAGTCCGGATCAGTTTTTTTTTACTCGTATTACATATAGTTTGGGTTGAGTTAAAGGGAGAAGTGTTTGTTAGTGTTTTGGGACGCGACAGATGGATAATGTTCAGGAGCAAAAGAAAGGAGCCTGGCAGTGAGCCGCTATTAGCCTGTTAGCTAACTGAGAATGGAGATAAAAAACTGTAATTTTCTGCAGAAATGCCGTTTATCAGGTCTGTTCTGCCGTTACATAATCCAGCGGTGGAACATTCTAGTCGCTGCCGTTATTCCCTCTCCGGCGCGCGCTAGCTGTGGAGCTAACAACATGACTTAGCTTTTAATTGTCAACTTCATTCTCCCAGTCAGACCATTCACATCCACCAGCCAGACCAGACCAGACCAGTATCTGCTCGTTTTGTTAATCTCTTTAATGGACGGAATTATCTGTATGAACGCAGTGCAGGTGTGTGTGTGAGCCATCATTCAGACTAACACAGTGGTGTTTAAACACTAAACATGTGTTTTAAAGGGAGATGTTGGAGTGCAGGATAGGTGTTCAGTGTGTGTGTGTGTGTGTGTTAGGGCCTGTGAAGACGTGTGTTCTGGCAAGATGAGGCATGCTGTCAGTGAGGATACTCCATTGTCTGCTCATCATTCATTTTACAAGGAATTTCTGTCTTTTTAAAGCTTTTTTTTTGCTTTTAAAAAGCAGCCTGAACAGACTTGGGTTGCCAGATCTCTGTATAATAAGTCAGCTCTAGGTCTGGGAAAAAAAAATCTGTCAAGACCAGTGTCATTTACAAAGAAAGCAATGCCACATAATAGACTCCTCGTCTTCACGATTAACTTCTGATCTCAGCGTCGCGGCGTAGTCGCCTTGCACCTCCAGTGTCCGGGTTTGATTCCCATTTTAGGAATCTGTGTGCGTGGAGATTCCGTGTTCTCTCCGTGCTTGGTGGGTTTCCTCCAGGTATTCTGATTTCCTCCCACAGTCCAAAGTCAAGCAGATTGGACTAATTGGCGTTCTCAGATTGCCTGTAGTGTGAGCCCAGCGATGGATTGTGCCTTAAGTATCCTGGGATTGGCTCAAGGCCCCCTGTGACCTTGTATACAGGATACAGTGGTATAAACGATGAGTGAGTGAAACAGAGGGTGGCGAAGAGCTTGGAGCTAATGGAGGCCCAGGAGAATTAGGATACACCCTGGAAAGGCCCCCCGTGTCCACTCGACCACAATGTCTGGTTCATTTTGATCAGTGAGAACACAATCGTTACGTGCTCCAGAAACCATGCTCACTGCCGTCTATCTCCTCAGAAATGTGTGTGTGTGTGTGTGTGTAGCACGCGTCAGTTTCATTCTCTGACCTACACAGCCATATAGCTGATAAAGTAGGAAGGCACACGAGAGCGTCGTTCTTGACTTTTTTTCCTGAAATATAAATAACACTATATTAGGCGTAATGCAAAAGTTATTGTCCTTGTTCTCTTCTTCTCTTGTGCTCACAAACCAAGTAGGTGCATACTGCAACCTGCTGCACCAAAGAGAGAAAATTTGCAAGTGAAAAAAAAAAAAAAACACCACTGGCCGTGGAAGTGCAGAAGTATTTTGCTTTATTGTTCATTTGCTTTATTTTAGCTGAAAACCTCCAGCCTGAAAAAACATTGTAATGGAAACCACCAATAAGATTTTGCCCTCCTTTACACTCTGATTGGCAGTTTTTTTTGGCACATTAGTAATGCTGGGACAGATTGAGCAAGCACAGGCCTGGGATGTTAAGATGGAGAGAGAGTGTGGGGGAGAGAAAGCAGAGATTTAAGTTGAGGAAACGGGCATAAATACACTGCATGCCCAAAAAAAAGTCATCATTTCAGAAGGGTCAAATTTGTGGGCTGCATCAGTTAAAGAAGACAGCTAAGGAGATTTGAAGTTACTGGAAGTGACATTTTTTAAACATGCATGTACCATTACAAATTAGTAAAATAACTAATCTAATGTGTGCAATCAATAAACAAGTAAATTAATAAATAAATGCGTGAGAGTAAGTCAGAGGTGGACTTGGAGGAAAAAAAATCTGGCAACCCTGTCAGTTACAGCACTGAAATGCATCTGTGAGTTAAAAATGTAAGCTTGTGTATATTATCAGCGATCATGCGGTGAAAATAATCACACATAATTGTAGTAATAACGTAAAGCATGCTACACCGGACACGGCCGCCTTTGTGTCTCAGGTCTTTAAACAGAATTTCAGTGTTAGGCAGAGTTTAATAGAGTTTAAGTTCAACACAAGCACAAAACCTGAAAGCAGAAATGCCTGTAGCATTGTTTCTGGTTTAATAGGATTATACTTTGAGGTTCTGTATGTAAATAAGGGGATTTTGTCAATGTTAGTAGTACAGGAACACGGCTCCATGTAAAAATGGACCCATTTTCCGTTTGCATTTTGTACCAGAATGACTTCCTGTCTTTGGATGGAGGAATTCGCCCCCTTGTTAAAGGGCCTTGTTTGGATATTAGGGTCTCCTGCTGGTGGGAAACTTAAGAACGTAAAAGCCGCTTTTCAGAGCCCTGCGGATTTCATAAGTAACCCGTAAGCCATTAGATCTGATCTCCCGATGTTATTATTAGCCTGTTAATATTGTTGTGTTTGATGTAGCATGTTTATTCCATTATGCTCATGGAGTGAAGTTCTGGTGGGTTCCTGTCATATTTAAAGGTCGTTATCGAGACATTTGCACCCTTTGTGTGTGGATTTCTAGTCAAATATTTTCATGTAATCCGTGGAACATTTACAGCTGCTCTTCCAAACACTTCCATCGCTGTGTGTCGGGTCATAGAAAGTTCAGATGGTTTTGACGTTTGTCTGCTGTTCTGAAAGCAAACGTGTCCACTAGGAGAGCAGGAGCCGAGTGTGTTTTGCTAGCTTTTTCGTTATGTTAATGTGATATCTAATTGTGATTTGAGTTGTTGTGTGCAGTCTGAACTGATTTGCTCATGGTGTGTGCTGTCTTGCACATTGTTTATGTTTGGAATGACAATAAAAGCCAGTTTGACTTTGACTGGCAGAACACACACTCTACAGATGAGATACCGTTACTCACACATACCTTCGGTTAGACTGACATGGATGAGAAAATGTCATAGAGATAGTTTTGTTACAACTTTTTCAAAATAAGTAAATTCCCGCTGCATCACAGCTCATCGCGGGACGACTAACCAAAATTTCTGGCTTTTAGTTCAGCTCTATTGTAAAGAACAGCTTTAAAAAAAAATTTTTTTTTTGATTTCACAGAGCTCTAATGTTGTTGTTTTTTTTTCCCCCTTCTTCTTTCAGGCTACATGAATCAAGGCCTTCTGGATTGACATTAACAACCCTGCCTCTCTGTATGGAAAGAAGCCTCACGTTGGAGGATATAAAGGCCACAGTTGTGGGACTCGCCATCATAAGAGCTGAATCATGTTCAACCTGATCAAAAAGGACAAGGAGAAGGATGCAGGGCGGAAGAAGGACAAGAAAGACAAGCACGAGCGGATGTCCGCCGCCGAGCTGCGCAGCCTCGATGAGATGAGCATGAGACGGGGCTTCTTCAACCTGAACCGCAGCTCGAAGCGGGACTCGCGCAACAAGCTAGAGATCTCCAACCCCATCCCCATCAAGGTGGCCAGCAGCATGGAGCTCAGTCTGAACGACATCGAGTCGGACGGGCTGAGTAACCGCAGCAGCGTTGTGCTCGACTCGGAGCAGCTCAGCGCCGCGAGCTCGAGCGACGACCTGAAGGGCGACTTCGGCAGTTCGGTTAAGGAGCGGGCGGCTAGGTTCGGCCCTCTCGCTTCTCACAACTCGCAGATGAGCCAGATCATGAAGCGGTTTTCCTTCTCACAAAGGAGCAAGGAGGAGAGCACTTCGGAAGGGTCCACTCCATCCGGACAGAACTCGACCGCACCGTCACCTCAGGTGGAGAACAAGCTGCTGGACCTTGAGCGTAAGCACAGCCTCCAGCAACAGCAGCAGCCTGCTAATGGGAAGAAAGTTCGCATCCCAGAGATGGTGGAGAAGACCTTCCCAGCCAGTCTGCGTCTCCCAGCTGTGGTGCCTCCGCCGAAGCCTGAGGTCCGTGAGCTGGAGCTGCAGCGGCGAACCACGGGCGACTTCGGCTTTTCCCTTCGTCGCACCACCATGCTGGACCGGGCGGCTGACGGGAGCGTGTACCGGCGAGTGGTGCATTTTGCTGAACCCGGTGCCGGGACTAAGGACCTAGCATTGGGGTTGGTGCCGGGAGACCGGCTGGTGGAGATCAACGGCCGGAACGTGGAGAGCAAGAGCAGGGACGAGATCGTGGAGATGATCAGGCAGTCGGGCGATTCTGTACGTCTGAAGGTGCAGCCGATCCTGGAGCTGAGTGAGTTGAACCGATGTTGGCTCAGGAACACAGACGGGGCGCGCCGTGATGCCTTAGACGTAAGATGTTTGTTTCTCTCTCTCTCTCTCTCGCTCTCTCTCTCACTTATCTCTATTTCCTTTGCCTGAATTTCCCTTCAGGTGAACAATCAGTTACTCAGGTTCTACAAACTAACAAGAATTTTTCTTTTCAGCCAACTTTTACATTGCCATAGGAGTAACAGATCACGATGACTTAACGTTCGCAATGTGTATTTATTCATCACTTTGTCTTTTCTCAACCTCACAGTTTAATTAAGTTGTGTGTTTAGGGAGGTTGTTTCCTCTGGTGTAACAGCCACTCCACACCTGGAGGCGTCTGGCCTAGATCTCAACAGCATTTCTTTTTCTTTTCTTTTTTTTTCCTCCCCCCAACATTCCCTGTGTAAAGTGTATGTGTGAGAGTGGGTAACACTATATTAAAATAGATTGTAACACAAGACTGTTTTCTTTTTTCTTTTTGTTTGTTTGTTTGTTTGTGCCATTGTATTCACATGAGTGGTTAACCCTAGGGCTCAAGCACTATGACATCAGCCTTATGTCGTCATAGTGTGTGAGGGCCCTCTTTTGTTCTTCTAAGAGTTATGTTTTTTTTTTTTTTTTTTCCAGCATTTGGGGTTTTTGGAAGTCTTAACATGTTTAAAAGTTGACAGAGTAAAGATTTAGGGCTGAACAACTTTCGCATTGCATATCATGGGCTCTACTCACCAGTTATTTTGGGTCATTTGCAAAATACACCCAATGGATTTTGATACACTCCTAAGGAATTTATACGACCACCACCAAACCGGGCCTGTGTGATAGCAAGATATCGCGGATGTATAATGGTCGATACGGGTCAGCCGTCGTGACGATGCCTTAAACCTAGAGGTTAATAACTTTCTGTGTGACATTATATTGAGTGACATCACATCGAGTCACAGCATAGTGTGACGCTTTTTTGTTTTCCAGTAGCCGCAGCTTTGTGAAGATTGATATAAAATTCCCCCCTATTCTACAATCATGTTATAATGATATCGGTTTGTCCCCTTTAAATGACAAAATCACACAGGTTATGTTCAATGGAGATGGTGCAGGGTGCTTGGTCCCGCTCGTTTTTGCTTGCAGCTATAGATTTCTCCTCGTCTCCTTGTCTTCTTGTCGGTTTTAAGGCTTGGTCTCTAAAACTAGACTAGGTTAAAGGATAGGGGTGTTAAAGTTTTACTTTGGGTTCATTTAGAATGTAGGCATAAATAATGGAGCTAAAATATCTTTTTCACAAAAATTTTCGAGGATTATTTAGGATAGCTGTCTAAAAAAAGTAGAAATAACAACAGATTTTACTTTAGTAAGCACTTCGTCAGTAAGCACTGATCAGTGTCTCAGTAGATTGTGTAGTTCACGGATGTCTCAGGAAGATTGGGGCGGGAGGCAGGGATACACCCTCGATAGGACGACAGAACATAAATAGAATTACAAGCACTTTTTTAAAATATTGAGTAACTGTGCCGTCTGTCAGCACCTCCAAAGTCAATTTAATAGGAACCTCTGTGCTTTTGCTCATTCAGGCAGTTATCAGTTGAACACTGGAAACAATCTAGATGACATGTTTCTGGCAGCAATATAATCACGTGACTACAATCACGTTCGTCCTCGATCTAATGTGAGCATTAACCTGAAGCACTTGACATGTATGTGCATGATTGCATGCACGGAGTTGTTGCAGTTTGACTGAATCACATGAAAGGGCAGGTCTACAAATTAAAGAGGCCAACAAGTCTAAAAAATCCTGGTGATAATTTCAGTAAGATATAAAATTATAATCATATTAAATAGTCCTATAGTCCCAATCCTAGACAGTGACGTGAGCATAGACTTAAGTATAGAAAGCTAAAGGAAAGAACCGGGTGTTTCAGCATTTATTTATGTTTGTGTGTGTAGACTGTATCACCCTCTCCTTTTTTTTCTCTCTCTCCCTCTGTGGATTGTGAAACAAGGACACACAGGGCAGCTGAACTTCTGCAAACCGAGCGCACGAGACAGAGCGACGTCACTCCTCCTCCTCATCCCGTCGTAGGAGTGATGGTAAATAAGACGCATGTCCTAGAGTGAGGGAAGCGGCTTTTTGATTAACTCGAGGCTAATAATACCGCAGGGAAACAACGTTGGAGCATAATGCTGAAACCCCGAACCTGAAAAACACAATCTGCTCCCCCGAGCCCTGATCATGTCGTATAGTATCGTACGTGTTGCCTTCCTGTGTGTGTGTGTGTGTGTTTGCAAGCGGGTGATGTATTTGCTGCTGAGTGACGCAGCGCCCTCGCAGACTTGTCTTGTGACACGAGGGCTGAAGTTAGTGAAAAAAAAATAAAAATAAAAAATCCACTCCAGCCGCGCTGCTCCTGTGCAGCGGATTGTTTCCTTACCCCAGTCTGGGAATCGATGACATTCCAGAGCAGTTACAGTCCTGGGAAACTCTGACATGTGAACATGGCATTCACATAACCCTGCACGTGAAGAAAGGCTCGAGACAGAAATTGGAGAATGTGACTTTATTTTTTTTTTTTTATAAAGCAGAGCGAACAAACAGCAACCGGGAATGTGCTTTTCTTGCAAATTGAAAATGTAAGCACCGGCCCTCTCTCTCTCTCTCTTTATCCCCCCCCCCCTGTTCATACCAGAGCTGCTCCATTGTTCTATTTCGGGTTTTACCAACAAACAAAAAAGGCACTTGACTCAACAGCTTCAATCCAACCTCTTTCCAAAAAATGATTCATTTATTTTTTTCCCTACTTATTTCTGCTCATTAATTTATTTTCGAGTGATGTCAGAGTTCATCGTCTCTTTTCCCCGTGAAACCATCATAGACTATACAGCGTACACAATATTTTAAAAAAAAATGCTTTAAATAGGCATTTCTTCAGTTCATCAGTCTTATTATCCCCACTGATGAAGTCTGTATTTATTCATTTTTTTTCACTTTCCCAAGGCTAAAGCAATGTTTCTCTTCTCTCTTCTACTCTTTTCTTAGGATCCTGATTAAAACCTAATTCACGAACAAAAGCGATGCTTAATTGCTCCTTACATTCTCACATGGATTGTGGAGCTGAAGAAAAGTAATATTATATTTAATTAAAATTTAGAAGAGACTAAAATGCTATTCAATACACTTTGTTCATCTGACAGCAAGATTTCGTATTCTCTATTAAAAATAAAGTTTTAGGCTGAGCTGAGAGCACCGCTGTCTTCACTTCTTCATCAGAAGTGAATCTTCCTCCTCGTAGTGCTCCTCACAGGGGACCAAATAGGTGAAAGTCTGACCACGTAAGATCAGGACTCCAGAAAAGTTTTTTGCAGTGTGTGTGTAGAAGTGTGCAGACGTGCATGCAAGATCACAACGGCCCTCGGATAGCGGGATAGCACTGTTGATTGTCGAACCTTTTTCCAGAGCGACTTCATTATACATCTGAGCAGTTGAGGGTTAAGGGCCAAGGGCCTCGCTCAAGGGCTCGTAGTGATGAATCCGTGTCTCGTCAACAGTAACGATTCTCTTTAAGAAACTTTCACCTACCTTAGAGCAGAGCATCGCTCCAAATTTTGTTTGCACATTTGAGACAGGAGCCTTTAGAGTGCTGATAAAAAAATAAAAATAAAAAAAAAGGTATCAGGAACACAAACACGCACCGTTGAGACGTTTCTTCATTCTGTGTGTATGTGTGAGCCGGTTCGGAGGTCGTGTTTACCCGCATGGCACAGACGGGCACAGGTGTGATCCGATGCTCTTGTTAAGCAGTAGCAGATATTCTCAATCCTTTTATCCAGGAAGACAAATAGAAAGGTTATAAATGAAGAAAGTGCTGTAGGCCGATCTTCTCTCTCTCTCTCTCTCTCTCTCTCTCTCTCTCCTCGTTCACTTACTGGCAAAACAGGAGTGTCTGGCAGGCTTAATTATAACTTTTAAATGTGACTTGGCACGTTAATCATTGACATGATGGCAGCATTTCTAAAACAAATATCATCTTGTAGGTATTATTACTCTGCTGGCATCTCCACCTTGGACTGACTTTTTACGCTTTGCTTTAGGTTAGAGTTTTGCTGTACTTAAAAAAAAAATAGATATTGTTTTTCTTCATAATCATCATGTCTGAAGGAGGGTGTAAAAAAAACAACTGAGGCAAAATAGTTTTTAAGGCCTTCAGGATTCCGGGAATCATCTCTCAGTTTTATTCCGCAGCAGCCAGCAGGAAGTGAGTGTTGGATTAATTCTTCGCTGGAAAAATGGAAGGCCGTTTTGAAAATACAGTATGGGGGTGAGGTTTAAGGGGGTGAGGTTTAAGGGTATGGACGTACTATTTTTGGTGCTACAGAGCAAATTGTGGAAGAGCGATTGCTTTTGGCAGAAAGTGCTGTTCAGGAATCTTCCTCCTCCATAGAATAGCTGAGGAATGCCTCTGAGGGAGGGAGGGAGGTCTCTCTCTCTCTCTTTCTCTCTCTGACTCACTGACTCGTTCCTTGTCTTAATCTTTCACTAAATCCACGAATGTCACCAGGATGTCCTGTGACAAAATCAGGAAGCCTACCGTAGAGCCTTTTCCGAAACAAACACAGCCTGAAAGAATCCTCCTCACTGACGATAAGTACGGTATATTATACGAGCTCGTCCGTGTTGCTCATGAATGATAAACAACCTCTTAACCAAATCTAGCCTGTGCTTTTAGCTTTTTGGCAGGCCTGAGAGAAATCGATCGTTTTATCTATCTATTTCATTCACTCAAACGAATCGAATTAACCAGAGAAAAATTGAAGCGCGTCATAAAAGTTTATACTCCATCATCATCATTGCTAGTTTTTGGAGAACGACCGAATCGCAGCTTGTAATACGATACAGAACATGCTGCTGAGCTCCTCTGGCCCCATGCAAACGTTACCCCGTCCTACCCGCTGTGACGCCGACTGCAACAAGTTGCCCACAGCTGTGTGCCAGATGCAAACACTCGTGCTTTAGGTACAGGAACACCCACTGGTGTTTATCTCTTAAACCTGGGCATGACCAAAATGTTAATATAATGTCAGTTTTTCAACTTGCCCTCTGACAAGCATGCTTTTCCCGTGTTTCACATTGTGATGCGGTAAATACGATCCGAAGAAATCGGTGGTAATTTTCCTGTATGATGTGATGTACTGTGATATTTTGTTTCTCAGTCAAATGGTTCAGCTTTTTACAACAGAGTTTTTAACTAATCTTGTTTTCTTTTTAATTCTCTGCGAGTACAGTGGAGTTGGATTTTTTTTTTCCGAGAGAGAGACTGTGATGTAATGTGAACTTGGTCATGTTGAACATGTTCCTACAAAAACAGACGTGTTCCATATTGTTATAATAATGATGATGATAATAAAAAAAATTTAACAACAGCAGACAAGATTTTAGTGTGTGATAACAGGTATTTGTTGGAATTCGTGCCCTGTTTGGAATATTTCACATCAATAATGTTAACTACAGGACAATAGACATCTGTGCAGAGGATGCAGCATCATAAGCACAGACTCCTCACAAACTTTTTGACCTCCTTCTGTCCAGGAGAGACATACAGTACAAAGGAGGTTTTTTTTTTCCCATCCAGTTTTGAGCAACAGTTTTTCTGTTATAACAGTTTACTTTTTCTACAATACTTCTTCAAATTAAATTAAATGAGAACTAAAGCACGAGTGTCTGTGTTCTTAGATTAAATAAAAGAACACAGGTAACACATTTTTTTACTGCGACAGACTGCAAAGTGCCTAAAGATCCGACTTAAACACTATTACAGTGGTTACTGATTACTAATCACCGGCCTGATCATCTGTCATCATCTGTACCTGTTTTTCACTAGTTCATGCCATAAGTTAGATGTTTTTTTTTCTTTAATGTTTGAATGATTCATAGGCCACTGTGTGGTTTAACAAACAAAGGTGAGCCAAAACTTGAGATCCAAAATCTTGCCAAAAATGAGAGCCAAAAAAAAATTCTTCCTGTTCCTCAAGACTCCATTAAAAATACATGAAAGTCTAGAAGCGAAATATGAAGAAACGAAGGGGCTCAAGACTTCTACACAGTATTGGACTTGTACTAAATTAACCTGCACCTTATAATGTATAACTTGCACAATGTAAATATTTGCTCTGTACTCGACGCTACTATTTACACTCCTGGTTAGACGCTAAACTGCATCCATCCATTCATCCATCTTAATTCACTTACGTTATCATTTGCAACTTGTTAAAAGAATTCTCCTTCTCATTCGTCTTTAGAAGTCCGTCTTTTATTCCTCTGTCAGTATAACAACCCCGTTCTCAAGCCCTGTATCAAAGACTGTTTATTATTATTTTTCCTCTCCAACAGTGGCAAGTACTTCTCTCTTCGCCTTTGGCATCACTTCTAAGCAGCGTGAGAGCAGGATTAGCTGAATACAGTTTTATCTACGGATCTGTTCGTAAAGCGTCCGTCACAGAAACGTCAAGGCCAGGCTTTCTGGCGACATCCTACCAGTTATCTCTAGATTGATGGGATTTATTAGACATTGTATGTTTAACAGCTCTCAAGATGTTTTTATATATATATATATATATGTGTTT